>JBBMKB010081021.1:0-12478 GCA_037833945.1 Alaria marginata
CCCGACCCGTGAAGTTTTAAAATGTATTGACCCGACCCGACCCGACCCGCGACAATTTGAAACCCCCTTGACCCGACTCGCGGGTCGGGTCATGACCCGTGAACAGCCCTGAAAAATTGTAACATTTTTTGGCATTTTTTTGGGGTGTTTTTTTTTGTGGCCCACGACCCGGCATAGTAACCTCAATAAAAAGACGGACAAATAACTCAACTAAAGCTTCGTGACACTAAAAGGTGGACACATCAGTGTTTCTATTCATAAATGGCAGACAAACTAAAAAAGAAGTATCTCGCATTATGTCCTGCGAGACGCGTTCAAAACGCCTCTCATCACTGGAAAACAAAAGGAACCGTGATGAAAGTATCCTCCTCCGCCACAGGGAACCGCGCCCCCACACACCCCCCCTTCACTACCTCCAGCACATCGGCCCTAGCATCCTCCTCCACCCCGTCCTCGTCGACCCCCACGTCGTTAGGGTCCGGTATAAGCGTGTCCGTTAGTGCCACCACGCTCGAAACCTCCCCGGTTTTCGACATGACGTGGAGGCGTACCGTGAGCACCCCGGTCACCCGCCCTACCGCTTCGAGTCCCGGGTACACCTGTGCAAGGGCCTCGTTTAAGGGTTCAGTTGCTTCTTCCTCGCTGAGTCCGCCGGTGAAGAAAGGCTGAGGGTCCGTGAACCACCCGTGAATTACCTTGAGAACAAAAAAAACACGACCAAAGTAGTTTGTGTTAGTGCAGTCGAGGGTACGCGATACGAAGAGAAACGACAACAACAACAACAACAACAATAACAACCAACAACAACAACACACTCCTATTAATAAAAAGGTCAGAAGGAAAAACCAAACAAACAGGTGGGATTCCCGTACGAAATATGATATGCATGACAAATATATATATATGTTTCCCCATATTTGTTTTGCTTGGTTTTACATATTATTCCTGAAAAGTGCTCCACGCGGTCGGAACCACGGTTATAGGGTTATTGTTTAAAGTAAAGTACATTTCAACCATTTTGTCGAAGCTGCACCAAGGTGTATACAGCTCTCACCATATGATACCCGCCCATTAACCCTTCTACTATTACTGGAACATAAAATCCTACATTTCAAGTATTTTTGTCCCAAACAACGTGGGCGAAAACCTAAAGGGGTGTTCCCAGTGACGCAAGGAGATGGGATACCGCTTGGATTCTAAAATTAGCCGATCATCCCCCCGTTTTTCCATTCATTTTCAAGCAACTAAGATCGTACTCTGAAATTTGTCTCCCCCTGAATAGCCTGATGTATACTTAAACTACGTACCAGGGTACTACATTATTTTAGCGACCTCACCAAGCGACCCTTGCGCGGATCACGGGTACCCGCGACAGGACGCACGCCGTGAGGAAATCGCGGGTCGAAAACAGTGAGACGGTTAAAATGCGGCTCCACGGTGTCGATGAAGTGCTTCTCTTCTAACCCCACCCCCGGCTGAAAGCTCCTCCAGTAGTCTAGCACGTGCGGCTTGAGAATCATCGTTTCGCCCCCGGTGAAGCCGCGGTTCTCCCAGTCTGAATGAAGCGTGAACGACCGCAGTTGACGTTCAAGGGCGGCGGAAATAAGTTGATGCGTGTTCAGCAGCGGTAGCAGAGCAGCAGCAGCAGCAGCATTAGCAGCAGCAGCAACAATACAAGCAGCAGCAGCAGCAATACAAGCAGCAGCAGCAGCAGCAGCAGCAGTACAAGCAGCAACAGCACTACAAGCAGCAACAGCATCAGCAGTACAAGCAGCAGCAGCAGCAGTACAAGCAGCAGCAGCAGCGGTACAAGCAGCAGCAGCAGCGGTACAAGCAGCAGTAGCATCAGCAGTACAAGTAGCAACAGCAGCAGCAGCAGCATACGTACAAGCAGCAATGGAAGAAGCAGCAACAACAGCAGTAGTAACAATACAGGCAGCATCAACAGCAAGTACAAATACAGTACAAGCAGCAGCAGCAGCAACGACAGTAGAAACATAAAATCAACCCTCACAAAAAAAAAGCACACACGCACACACAGAAACCAGACGCCCGCTCACCAGTCAGGGAGAGCACGAAAGCCCACGGTCCATGCCAGGAGTCGGTGTGGTACCTCTGCTCGCAGCCGTCGACATACACGCTAAGCCAGGGGGGGGATATCGCCGTGCAGCCGAGCGTCTCCTGCCCAAACTTCGTCAGTGCCTCCAAAAGTTCGGCGAATCCCTCTGGACCGAGGTAGTTCTCGGCCGGTGTGCGCATCTGCGTGCGGCGGGATTTCGTAATTCGCGGCCCAAGCGATGTCGGCTTACTTCGTGTATCCAATATGCCACACTGTAAATAGGATTTTCAGCATATTTGAGCGTTTTTTAGAGCGTAAACCTGCCCGAATTTCGGCAGTGCCTCCAAAAGTTCGGCGAATCTCTCTGGACCGAGATCGTTCTCGGCCGGGGTGCGCATTTGTATGTGGACGGCGGGGTTCGTGGTTCGCAGTCAAGGCAAAACAGGCTTAGGTTTGTACTTTCGTATCATTCTGTTTATAGCAAGAATTTTAGCATATTTGGCAGGACGTTTTTTAAGGGCATAAAAAGTAGCACTTTTTTTTCCGGGGGACAACCAACAGGCATAATAGCAATTATTTCAGTATATTTAGGCGTTCACATGAGTGGGCACACGTGGGTGGGATAGCGGTGTGACAGCAACGATAAGCGACGTTAAATTGGCACACGGCATGTTTGGGGACCCTGCAGAGCAACGGAGAGGAAACACAAAACATGTACAACACCACTCGAAATATATCAACACTCCGGGTCGTCTAAGGATCATTCCTAACGAACGAAAAAAAAACACGATTTTTGAAATTTGCAAATAGGCTTTAAGGTCACGTTTTCGTAAACAAAAAACGGTTTCCTGACATGAATCGTGACATCAACTGTTACGAATAGGGTTTTTTCTCTTATTTCTTATTGTCACGCACGATCTGTGACAAATATCACGGTTTGCGATTATAATATGTCACTTTTTTGTTTTTGGCACGATTCGTGACATTTTTATTTTTGCCGTTAACCCCTTTACAACTAACTGGAAATCCTTTTTGGGGGACAAAATTACTTGGGAATAAGCATAGAAAGGGGTTTGGGGGCTCTCAAAGGGTTGAATACTCGTATGTCGCATTTGTTTTGGCACGATTCGTGACAAAAAAAAATTGCCGTTAAGAATGGCCCTTACCAGCGTGTACTGATCCGGCACGTGCCACCAGTCCCAGACGAAGCGTTCGGGGTTCCCCTCTCTCGGCTTAGAAAAGCGGCCGTCAAATATCCCCCGCAAACGCGACGCGGTCCCGCCCTCGAGAAACTTGTCCGTGACGAGCACATGCTTCGGTTGGCTCTCCGACATGTCGCAGGGGGGTTCCGCCTCCGCCTCCTGGTCCACCGGTTCATACCTGAAGGACGACGGGTGTGCACGTTCAAACGGTCGCGTGATATGAGGCATGTTAGTTACAGCCCGTAGTAGTACAGTTTCCTTGTGTACTGGTATACTAAAACAACACTGCGGTGCACGTACATATATATATATATTATTTATTATTTATTATTTTGTTTTCCTTCCAACGAGGCTGTTTCTTGTGACCAGCAATATTTACGACTTGGCCCAGCTTCGACAAAATGGTTGACACGTCGAACACTATCGCTTCAAAACATCTTAATTCCGATATATTTCCCAGGATGGTCGGGGTTAGGGTTAGGGTTTAAAGTCAAGTAAATTAACCGTTTCGTCGCAGCTGGATCAGGTCGTACAATGTGCAGCCCTCCCCGCCGTTTCACCGGGCGCAACCATTTGCTCAGATCTCGTTGGGATAAGGTCCGGGTGGGATCAGGGTACCAGACACGTTCCACGGTAGAGGTGTGCCATTAGTATTTGCCTTCTAAGGGTATTTGCCTTCTGAGGCTCCTCACTGGAGGAGCTCTATACTTCACCCCATACAAATATTTTGAGCAAATTAAAAGTGCGACTCGATGAACAAACCCATGGCCAAGGTATACAAGAACAAAAAAAACGCAAAACAAGAATGCCATTCCGACGATTTTGGGTTAAGGAGCCCCGTCATTCAGGAAGAAAAATGCCAAAAAGTGCTACGTCTATCGTATAACGTGTCACCACGTGGGGTCAGGGTCGGTAAAAGTGCCAACCTGTGTAATTCTATATAACAAAGCTCGAGTCTAAAAATGTTCCTGCCCGTGTCGGGTTGGATCGGTGTGCCAAGTGGAAGCAAGGTCGGGAACGGCGTCGACTTGTGTAAATGATCTGACAAGCTCGCGTCTACAAATAGTTCCTGTCCGTCTTGCGTAGGCGGGTGGTGTTACACCAAGGTGCCAAGCGGGAGAAGGGCCGGTCAAAAATGCTTTGATTTTGCGTATTTCTTTGACAGGCTCGTGTCTACAAAGAGGTTCGACGATAGATCGGAGTATCACACACAGCTTGCAAGGATGAGTTTCGACCCAAAATTTCGATCTCACAGCTGCAGTGTATTTTTAATTTTTATATAATATCTCGATCTCACAGCTGAGTGAGGTGTATTTTTTATTTTTGTAAAAATGGTTCCTATCCGTCTCACGTTGGCCTCGCGAAGAACTCCGCAAAGTCTTCCGGAGATATGGTCCCCAGCAGTTCCTCTCCCTCGCCCAACAGCCCCTCCTCGACGTCGACGTCCAAGTCTTCTTGCAGCGAAGCTCGTGGCCGCCACAGCGACCGCCCCGTTCGCGCTCCGCTCCATGCACTATTAATAGCACTGTTTGTGGGCGGTGACCCCCGTCTTGTTCCACCCCACGCCGCGGTTCCGACCCTCCAAGATGCTACGTTTGGCGCTCGGCTGATGACCGCGGCGGTAGCCAGAAGAGCTGCCGAGTAGGAGCGTATCCTGCATCTCATGCTATTTATGGGGACGAGAAGATAAAGGGGAAACATAGCAACACAAATTAGATGCAAGCTCGTAAGTTCGACATGTTCATTTATTACCGTGGTGTTTTATTGATACTATTGTAGTTGGTACGGGAAAGGGTACTTGCGCAAACTCTGTTTTTGGTGTTTCCATCGAGCTACTCCTATAGACCAGTCTACACCCCCAAGCTGTGCTGTACAAGCGCTGTCCCCTATCTGATCAAGGGTAAGCCGTGAGGCCAGCCTCTCCAAGTATGAAAACCTAGGGAAAATGTAGGCTATGATACGGTAGGTTAGGGTTTTAGGGTTAGGGTTCTGGTCGGGTGGTCGACTTTAGGCGCGACGGCCAAAACCCCCGTAAAGATTCACAACCAATAGATGTCTAGTCTAGGCCTCCTACATATGATACTGTTAATATTTGGCGCTACTCGTACACTGCAGTTGATATAACAACAGCAGAATGTACCTCGTACTCGTACTTTGTGTCGAATCATCGCACTGAACCCGGCACTTCACAGCACGTAAAAACTGCGAACCCAAATGCTTCATCCAAACACCACTACTGCTGTGAGCCGTATCATATCATATCGACATGCTGCCCGTTGGCGCAGCACCATGCTGCGTGAGCCGTATCGACGTGCTGACTCTGTACGCGAGTGCCGGTGGTGTAACCTGAGGCCTGAGGGCCGCGTTCCAAACCCAAACGTTCGAACGAAGATCTAACTACGTTACCATTGACGACAAAAGTATCAAGGCCCGCTGCATGCAGATGGCTACGAAAGGAGGCAACCTGTGAGCTACCAGGTATATGCCATCAGTGCTGGATGCGAGTCCTTCTCGCCCGCGTGTTGCATCGCGTTTACCATACGCGGTATCATTCACCATGCTCATCATGATGAGCTCAACATGAGCTAATTACCAGTTTCACCTGGTAGGAAAGATGTCAGGAGCCAGCACTTTCACCCCTTGACAGACAGCAACATTGCCTCAGTTTGCTTCGACTGACACCGAACTACCAGTACTAGCTTTTAGTGTGGATTACTCGGCCCTACGCCTATGGCAGCGCGCGTTCTCCCTTGCCGGGCATGTCTGCTGGCATCTTTGCCAACTGTCGGCAGCAGGAGCAAGCAGCGAAGCCGCCGATCGTCATTTGCCTTCACAGGAATAGTTTGGTCTGTTTCGACGGCTCTCCCGTTGCTTCTACACAGTCTGCGCACAACTAAGGAAGGTAACAACATTGCATGGCTTCTTGGGTACACTCACATGCTGCGTAGGTCTTTGCTTTAGTCCCTGAGAGCATGGACCAGCTCGTCTTTGTGGGGCTACGCTGGTGCCAGCCTGGAAGTAGCGTAGAAAACTGGGAAAAGCTGGTCTCACGTAAAAAACGCCAATGCGGATAGTTGGAACACCCCAATTTCAACTTTGTGCCGTTTCGCTTCTACACTACCACTTTGATCGTAAATATAAAGACCAACTTTCACTAATATAATAAACTAAACGATCCTTACATTTAAGACCATAGTGGTATATTCTACGTCTACGTTCTACTGGTACTCGACACAGCGTACTGCGTACACCGTACGACAGTCTACCATTCTACCATTCTACGCGCATACGAGTCTACGAGTAACGAGTAAGGCAAACTCTACCTTGTGAACAGGTAACACACAGGCCGCTAAAGTAAAGGTGACCCGAAGGGGAAGGGGGAAGGGGAAGGATGACGACGATGGCTGGAACGGCCGCGTGGCCACGACAAGCCCGCGGCGTGCCTTGCATGGCTACAAGACAAATGGAAGCGAGGAAGGAAGCCGGTACGTGCATCGGCGGCTATTTCCATACGTTAGCACACTGCAGTATCAATAATAGTACCAGGTATGCACGAGGTCGTACCCGTATGATGCTGCATGTTACATTTTCATGCAACACCGGCGGCAGGTTATTTGTCCTTATCGCTGTGATATATATCAGATACCAGGTATATAGTTCGGCTCGGAGCCTCAACAAGCAAAAACGCTACGAAGTACACCAGCCGGTAGGTTGCCGCAATATACGTATTGACAAATCGCAATCATAGTGCCCATATGTATGTGTGCTTCTTCTTAAATAATCAAGATGCAAGGCACCGCAGCATCATCAGTAGACCACATGCAGATTACATAATGAAAGCATCGGTAGCTTGGAGAGTTCGGTTCGGAGTCTCAACGAGCAAAAGCACTACCACTGCCTGTAACGAGAGTTCGGTTCGGGGTCACAACAACCAAAAACGCGAAACCTCCGGTAGGTTGCCGCTACGTAACCACATCGCGATCATACTACTGTCAGCTTCTGGTGCTTCTTCTTAAAAAAATCAAGATGCAAGGCACCACAGCACCAGTAGACCACATGCAGAATACATAATAAGCATCGGTAGCTACGATCGGTCGGTTCGGAGTCTCTACAAGCAAAGCGCTACGACTGTACGTAATGAGAGTTCGGTTCGGAGTCTCAACAAGCTAAAACACAATATAGACTATAGCCGGTACGTCGCCGCTACGTAACCACATCACGATCATACTTATGCTTCTGCTTAACAAAACCAAGATGCATCACATCGCAGCATCAGTTGACCACATGCTAGTTACACAAGAAGAGTCGGTAGCTGTTGATGCAAGAGTTCGGTTCGGAGTTTCGGCAAGCACAAACGCTACCACCACGCAACGAGAGCTCGATTCGGGATCTTACCAAGCACACACGCTAAACCAGCCGGTAGGTTGCCGCTACGAAACCACATCATGATCATGTTTATACTTATTCTTAAAAAACTCAAGATGCAAGGCACAGCAAGCAGCATCAGTAGACCACATACATATGACATATGCAGAGGTACTCTAGCTAGAGTTCGGTTAGGAGTCTGAAGAGGCAAATTCGCTAGTGCTTCAGCAACGAGAAACCGGGTTGGAGTCTCAACAAGCAAAACAAAACCAGCTGGTAAGTTTCCGCTTCGCAACCTCATCGCGATCGTGTTGGCATGTTTATCCTTCTTTGGATATGATTTCAAGATGCAATGCATCGCAGCATCAGTAGACCACAGGTGACATAAGCATCGGTAGTTACACAAGCTCGTCTCGGAGTCTCAACAAGCAAAATTGCTCGCGCTGCAACGAAATTTCGGTTCGAAGTCTCATTCAAGCAACACCGATACGACTTATACCAGCCGGTAGGTTGCCGCTACGTAACCACATCGCGATCATATTGTCATGTTTGTGCTCCTTTCAAGATTCGAGGTGCAACACAACCGCAGCACCAGTAGACCACAAGCAGATTACATCGTAAGTGTCGGTAGTTTTAGCGTTCTCTCTCCGTCACCTCGACGAGACCACCAAACTATATACCACGGCGCTGTTGCAGTTGAGCTCGAATGGCCATACGCTGACGATATGTTCTTCACAGGCCACCGCCGACCGGTTGTGTAAATGCTCTGCCTTACAAACATAAAATCAAGGCGCAGCATCAGTACGTGTACACTTTATGCAGATCGCAGATTGCGTAAGTGTCGGTAGTTTTTTCTAGCACTATCTCTCCACCACTTCGACGACCATTACACATACGTAACCCGCTATTATCAGCCGTTTGTTGCAGTTGGGCTCTAGCGGCCATACGCCGATGAGATCATGTGTGCTCCACAGGCCCCCACAGTTTCGAGGGAAGTGATACCAGCAGTATCCGGGCTACACTTGACCAAGGACACATTCTACGATAGAGGTTCACCGTTTTTTTCTGGAGCTCCTCACTTGAGGAATATGATATTACTCTATACTATTAACAAGTGATTTTGAGCAAACTGAAACTGCAATCCAATGAGCAAACCCGTGGCCCGTCTATACAAAAAAGCATATTCCTAAAATAGAAATGACATTCCGACGACTTTGGGTGAAGGAGCCCCGTCATCCAAAAACAAAACGCCCAAAAGTGCTACCTCTATCGTAGAACACGTCCAAGTTTAGTTTGATGCCGCCGTTCAAGGCCCGAGACGTTCCGACGAATAATGCCCGCATCGGCGGTGTGTGTGTGTGCGTGTGCTAATTTAGTCAGTATTATAACAGCATTAGTATTTGCCTTCTAAGGGTATTTGCCTTCTGAGGCTCCTCGCTTGAGTAGTGTTACTCTATACTATTAGTCAGACATGCTAATTTAGTCAGTATAATAACACCATTAGTATTTGCCTTCTAAGGGTATTTGCCTTCTGAGGCTCCTCGAGTATCTCTATACTATTAGTAAGTAAAAAAACTGTTTTCGATTAAAATGAAAGTGCAACCCGAGGAACAAACCCATAGCCTAGGTATGCAGAAGGTTCGTGTTGCAAATCAAGAGTGTGACATACCGACGATTTTGGGTTAAGGAGCCCCGTCGATCAGAAAAAAAACATTTTGCCCAAAAAGTGCTACACTAATAACAGTATTAACATAGCACGCGTTTGACTTGTGTATACTATGTGTGTGTTCTTCACATTAAAACTGGTGTTTGTACCCGTCGACACCCAGCCCATCCAGTGCCCGTGCTGGTTCTTCATCCTAGAGAGACACAAGAAATGAAGTCACAAACTACGATACGTATATAGCAGCATATCATGGCGCTAATACTTTCTCCTTCCCCTTCCCGCAGAGCACAAGCGCTTCCTCGAGACCCGCCACCAAGAAGAGGAGCGACGAGCTCGGCACAACTTACGTCGCCGCGCGATAAAAAAAAGGGAGCTCATGGAAACCTTTCGGAGGCGTCGGCTCCAAAACTTCTGTTCCGAAGCGCAAGTCACGGGGACCATGCGCGCACGGCCACAACCGCCTCCGTCCGTACGAAATCCACACCACCACCGCGACCGCGACCATCCCGCCGACCCTCCCAAAGAACGAACCTTCTGCAAGAGGAACGGGTTTATCTGGTCTGATCTTGAGCGCACCCCTAAGGCGAGACTGTCCTTAGTCGTGCCGCCCATCGCCGTGAAGCGGGATCGGGAGTGCCTGGAAAGGTTGCTGTCGACGGTCGATAAGGAAGAGTTGGAGGCGCGCGAGGGAGCGCGGCGGCAGCGCGAGCGGATAGCGGCCCAGCACGACAAATTGCAGCTGCTGGTGAGTGAAGGAAAACTATATTATTGGGGACCATAAAGTAATCAGGACTCACCACACAGACACACAGGCACATAGACACACACACACGAAAAAAAACCTATGTATTCTCTTTTCTATACTACGGTAACCATATTTGGTTCTGATTGCTATGTTCTACCGTATTAGTAACACTAACGTATATGTAGTTTAAAGTACACATACGGTCTAAAACCAAGTACTCGTACCATTTTGTTTTCATTCTACAGCTCCACATAGGTCAGGGGTTGGGGTCAAAGGTTAAGGGTAGGGTTACGGTTTAGGGTTAGGGTTCACTTTGAGGGTAGGGTTAGGGTTAGGGTTAAGTCTGAAGGATTGACAAAAAAATGCCACTTTAACTTTCTTGGGTTTAGAATACGTCTGTGCAATTATCACCTCCCGATGAGCGAGTGCTCTTAGACACATTCTACGGTAGAGGTGTTATAACATCATTAGTATTTGCCTTCTAAGGCAATTTGCCTTTTGAGGCTCCTTGCGTGAGGAGCCCTACACCTCACCCAAAAACTACTTTTGAGTAGACTGAGAATGCAGCCCGATGAACAGACCCATGAGCTAGGTAGTAAGTACAAAAAGTAATATTGCAAAAAACAAATGAAATTCCGACGACCTTGGGTTAAGGAGATGCGTCGCTCAGAAAATATTTTTTTTACCGAAAAGTGCTCGTATACTACCTCTATCGCAGAACGCGTCCTTAGGCCGCGAGTGTTTCGTCCGTGCGGCATGATGATGCTGCTGGGCCGGGGCAGGACAGGCTGGATTTATGCAAATCCACGCATGCTAGGATAGGGTACCGTCATCCTCTATGCCATGATGATAATGATCTTCAACCTCGTGTACGACGAAATCATTTTTTTACGTACAATTGTATATATAAATAAGTGACAGGGATACTTTTACCTCTTTTGGGTGCACCTAAAAAATTCTGAATCTCCTCACTTGACGAGCGCTGTATATCACCCATATAGAGAAAACAGGAAGGTGAAACACCAAACCCTGCGTACCAGATACCAGTGGTATCAAAACAGAGTTTTAACGTTTTAGTTCAAGCCTTGCTCAGGTTTTGTGTTTCTTGTTGGCAATCCCCGTGCTGCTGGGATAGGGGATGATGGGATGAGGCATTTAGTACCTGAACTACAGCCGTACGCGGTGAGGAGTTGGACAGCACACTCGCAGCGTGATACAGTACTACCGCTACCACCAGCCTTGCTGCAATCGCTCACACTAAGCGGTTTTCGGTGAGACCACAGGTCTATTTTTTTTTCAACAGCCACGCTTCCGCCCTCGCCTACCGAACACATGTTGTGATTTTTTCGTGATAAGGGTACGTACCTAAATGGGGCGACAGCAAAGTCCTTAATTTGTTCTCCTTCGAGGGGAACGATACAGATACCTAGGTTCGAAACACTACGTGCGTGCGTCGGGTTGTCCGTGTCAGGCATCACCTCGCAAGGCGCGGCAAGCGCAGATTATGGCAGCGATCACCAAGAAGTCAGACACCAAAACCGCGCATAACGTCTCCAGTGAACTTTGCCGCTCCGGGAACCAACCGAATCAAGATACGGCGGTTTTACCCGCCGGCGAGAAGGATATGAAGCGCACTGGACGTGTAATGTCCAGGCGGCAGGAGCAGCTAGCCCAACCGAGGGAACCGGCAGACCTTAAAACGTAAGCCCCAACCCTGTGACGAAGAAAATGGTCTCCTCTGCAATAGCGCGACATCATTTAAGAAATTGGAAGTTAGTCATGTTTGGCTCGAATTTTGCACGAGACATAAGATAACTATCCGGTATATTTGTATGCTGAATTAGTGCAGGATACACCCTGCCTGACGTAAAGAAAACCTTTGTTTTTAATGCTGAATTAGTACACCAGGTAGGACACACCCTGCCTCACATGAGAAATTGTGTCTGTGGCCCCAAAATATTTGTTTTACCCTTCTGTTATTCAACTTTAAATAGCTCCAAGTAGTGCTGTCCCACACGAAGTAGGAACACTTCTACCAAGAGTTCAGTCGCGTACTGTCTGTATTACGTATAGTATATAGCTTCCAGCAAAGTGGTACGTATTGTGTGACGACTCGTACAGCAGTGCCGGGTAGCTCGATCGAATATTGCACCAACCAACACCCATAAACAACGTCCGGTTAATCTCGCGATCCAGGGCGTACATCATGTTGGGCAGCACGGACCTAACGGGGCTCCTGCACACCGAGCCGGCAATGAGAGGCGTTTTGCAGGGCCATCTAGATGACCTTCGACAAAACCTTACCGCTGCAAGATTCTTGAAGCACACTGGTCCAACCCAAACCCAAACTGTGGTCCCACAAATCAAGTTAGCCGCGGCGGCAGCATCCATAGGTGGAGGTGGGGGGGGAGAGGGAGGGGGAGGGAGAGGAGGAGGGAGAG
>JBBMKB010081032.1:0-12477 GCA_037833945.1 Alaria marginata
ACCAAAACCAAAACCAAAACCAAAACCAAAACCAAAACCAAAACCAAAACCAAAACCAAAACCAAAACCAAAACCAATTCCAAGACCTAAACCGATTCCAATTCCACAAGGAGATTCTGTTTTTTTCGATCGCGCTTGCTTCGCGTCATTGGGGCCGCTAGCACCACCTGCGGCAAAGCGAACGGCGTCGTCAACAGTATTTCCTATTTTCAAAACGGAAGTAAAAAACAAAAAAAAACGAAAGAGAAAACACACAAAAAAAATCTGTTCACATTCTACACGGATTGTTTTTACCCGATCGCCCTTGCTTCTTTCGCATCATGCCCCGCTAGCATCATCTGAGGCGAAGCAAGCGGCATCATAATTATTTTGAAACCGAAACCGAAACCGAAAACGCTTCCACGTGATTGGTGAGGATATTATGCAAACTCAACGATCGGAACCAAACACAAAATCAAGAACGGAAACGGAAACGGAAACGGAAACGGAACCGAACACGAAAACCGAAAACGAAAACCGAACACAACACCATACACGAAAATGAAAACGACACCCTAAACGAATCGAAACCGATAAAAAAAAGGTTCACACTCCGCACGGCAATGTTTTTTACTCGATCGTGCTTTGCACGCAACATGCCAATTGCCCGAAACCTCTGACGAGGTATAAACACGTTGAAAAATAAAATAAAATGATATACTACTCTTTTTCAACCCATTTAGAGCCCCACCCATGTGTTTCATGTGTTTGGAGATAAACTCGTTGGAATTGGCACGGGGTTATTTTCGTGCAGTGGTAAAATAGTTATAACCCCTTTGCCGGTTGGGACTTGAGAGGAAAAAATTGTCGAAAACAATTGACGATTACAGTACGGGACACCTAATAAGAAACAAAAAAATAGTCCCAGGCTGAGTTTCTTATTTAGGAGGGGGGGTATTCTACACTAACTTCATCATAAAGGCTCCCAAATTTATTATTTTCTAGTAAAACTCAGCCTGCGTTTCTTATTAGCCTGTTTCTTATTAGGTGTCCTGTCCTGTACTGCATCGACAAGGGGTGTGTCCGTTTCGCAGCGGAAGGAGACGCACGACACGCGAGCAGCGTGGTGGTACTCGTATGTACCGCGGCACGCTCTTTTCCTAGACGGCCGATGAGATCGCCCTTCTCCCGTTTTTGGTCGCAAAAAAACCCCAACCTAAACACTCCTGCTCACCCCTCTGAAGAGCAGCGGGTCCTCAAGAGCAGCGTACACCGACACCAGTCCACCCATTGAGTGCGCCACCACAGAAAGATCCAGCCTGTCGTCCACGGTGGAATCGTCGCCACCATCCTTGCCATCACCACCAACACCGCCACCACCGACACCAACACCAACACCAACACTAACACAACCAACACCACCAACACCACCACCGCCGCCACCAACACCAACACCAACGCCAACACCAACACCAACACCAACGCCAACACCAACACCGGCAATAACACCGCCACCGCCACCACCACCGCCTCCAACATCAACACCAACACCCCCACCGCCGCTACCAACACCACCACTATCCCCGCCTCCTTTACTCCCCTCCGAGGCAGCCCGGTTGTTCAACCTCCTCTCCACAGCGGGAGAGTTTACGCTGAACCGCGGAACAGCCGCGGGTAAAATTACCGTCGAAAAGTGGAGCAAGTCGTCTACGTAGTCTTGAAAGTTACTGTTGGCACGAGATACGCGGCATCGCGCGGTACATTACACGTGGAAGCAGGGCGAGCGGAGGGGGGCGGCGATGGACAAGAACCGACGCGGGGTTAGGGTTGCACCATCTGCATGTAAGTATATACGCTTGGTGTTATGGTACAATGGGATGCGCCGCCAGCGATATGCGGTGGTGTACTGTTCCCCAGTGTACTGCTTCATGGCTTAGTTACTTTTAGTATACACGAGGTACGCGGCATTGAGGCCGCACAATAAATGTGTTGTAGATTGCCATACGCATACATATATAGCTATATACAAGCTTCCCCTTCGAGATAAGGTTGGCTTGAAGTCCCGGAGGTGTCGCACGTTGACAAGGGGGCAAAAGCTAACGAAACCTAAGTAAACAAATATAAGCCACCGCGCAAGTAACCCGGTGGCAAGTAACACCGACCAGCCCAAATGAGTTTAAAGCTTAGTCTATACCGTGGGTTTTGTGTCAAATTTTTTGGCGTCACGTATCACCGAAAGGTGACACACGTATTCGTTCTACATTGGAATTATGAATGCACTGCACATTGTCGGAAGCAGGAAAATAGAACAAAAAATAGTATTCATTCTGGGATTATCTATGAGTGATCGACATTGAAACTCATGCTGCACATTATCGAATGGCAAACAAAATAGTAAAAGTATAACTTTATATATAATACCACGGGAAGCTATAGCTCATAATTAGTAGTTGAATACGTGACGTTACGCTTGCAACAGGTGATACGATGCGAATATCGAAACATGAAAAACAGGGGAAGCTCAATGTCTGTTTGAGCTTCCGTATGATCGTCTCACTGAAAAACGCAAATAATAGCATTCCAAAGGCTTTCGTCCGTGATTAACGGCTTGGCTATTCCAAAGGCTTCCGTCCGTGATAAGCGGCTTGGCTATTCCAAAGGCTTCCGTCCGTGATAAGCACGGCTTGGCTATTCCAAAGGCTCCCGTCCGTGATAAGCACGGCTTGGCTCAAAGGTATAACCCGCACCGGAGCACGATTCTGCAACAGTACGGCGTCACCGGCGAGAGTAAGGGGCACTGACGTGATGTGAGCGACGGCCGGGTCTGCGCTGCCCGGCACCGAGAGCCTCCCGGAAAGCCCCTGCCCGTGGTGGTCGTACGTGTACACCGACAAACCCCTGCGCAGGCGTACAGACGGCGCGGGGAAATAAAACGAGTCAGCTGGACTTGATGGGTACTACTGTAGTTACTATTGTACTAATAGTTAGACACATGCTACGATAGAGGTGCGTGCGCCCGTATTTTTCTGGGGATCCTGACTTAAGGGCGCCCTGAACCTCACCCACCAACTGATTTTTGAGTATACTGAAAGTACAACCCGGTGAACAGACCCATGTGGCCTACTGTAGGTGTACAAAACAATCGGACTGAAAAACAAGGAGTTTCCGACGATTTTGGGTTAAGGAGCCCCGTCATTCAGAAACAAAAAAAACAAAAAGGGCTACCTCTATCGTAGAATCCGTCGTTACTAAATAATAGTTGGTAGTTGGGTGGCGAGGAGGCCAACCAGCTGACTTTAGTCGTCTCTCGGTATAAAACACATTGCGAGCCACAAAAAAACGCAGCCGTCAAGCAAAACACGCATCCGGTTTTTTCCCGCAAGGAGATGCTAACTGTAAATACTCAGCCACTATTAATAGTAACTACAGAGTACAGGAAACCTCCCAATGATAAGAAAGAGGGGACCAGAAAAGGGCAGGCTGATATTTTACGGGAATACGAGAAATCCGGGAGCCGCTGTACTGAATGGAGTCAGCGTTGAGCGCACCCTCTCCCAAAAAAGAAACCCAGCCTGGACCAACGGTTGTGTTTCTTATTTCGTAGGTGTCCTGTACTGTTGTGGGCGGTTTATAGTCAGCCAACTTTCAAGCCCCATCTATTGACGAGTGATCGGCCGTGAATAACGCGCCACTCCTTGGGGGAACAAAAAAAGACGCATTGCTACGAGAGCACTGTTTTTGGCTCAAATACTTTCTGGATGACGAGGCAGGCTCCTTAACCCAAAAATCGTCGGAATTTCACTCTCGGCGTGCAAAATAGTTGTTTCGTATACCTGGGCCAGGGGTTTGTTGATCGGATTGCACTTTTAGTTTGCTCAAAATCAGTTTTTTTGGGTGAGGTATAGAGCTCCTCAAGTGAGATAACATACCTCAGAAAAAAAATCGGTGCACGTCTACCGTAGTATTAGTAGTATTAGTACTATTAGTACTATTAGTACTATTAGTACTACTAGTAGCATGTTTCAAAAACAGTCTATTAATTATTAATATAGTAGCACCCTTACTTGTCATTGAGGTACGCGATGGTCTCTCCGTATTTGGCCATGGTCTCCATCAAGCCCGTCAGAAGCACCACGCCAGGCCGAAGCGCGCCGCCCTCGTTTTCCGGCAGGTACTTGGGGAACCTACCAGCAGCAATCGAATCGTGCCACGGGAAGTGATGCTACATATTACCAGGTGTGGGCTATATGACGAGTGGGGCATACATGGCTGCACCTAACCCGGTGAGGTTTGCGATTACACAACCAACGCAGCAGGGGTCTAGTGTTATTAATAGTTACATACCTGGTAAATATTACGGGTAACCTGCCATATCTACGACAAAACGTAAATAATCAGCGTTGACTATAATAATAGTCAAGCTATATGGTACAGCAGCAGGCTTTCCAAACCTGACGCCAGACATCGCGTCACAGAAGTGACTGTACATGAATACGTCATATATTACGCTATAAACTCGTTTGGGCTGGTCGGCGTTACTTGCCACTTGCCACCGGTTACTTGCGCGGTGGCTAAATACTTTTTCTTTGGTTTTCAAGAGCGTTTTTTGTGTTATTCCTGGCATTGATCAGAGGAACGCTTGTGTTTCCCATTTCACTTGCGGCACCCCCTAGATTCGAAGTCAATCACGTCCCGAAGGGGAACCTTGTAGGCAATATGCATACTGTAGGTAAAATAATAATAATACGATACATGACCGGTTGAGCATACACGCTGCAGCTGGCTCAATGAGCTTTGCAACTCCTCAACCACCATACGAGTCTGCTGCTACTCAAAAGGCGTGAACGGGGGGGGGCAGCAGTTGCTCCGACAAAGTGTGCGTTGGGGTGAGTTTTGTGGTGTCTTCACATCCAACCGTTATTTCTACCCAACGGTATCAATCAGCACACCCGGTGTCCGTCTTGATCCTTCATTCTCGAAAGAAAACAAATAATACGGTCACAGACTTGCCCGTGAGGCAGAGAACCAAAAAAGCTAATTAAGAAAAACAGTCTCATGTATCGTAGCACTTAAAACTAGTGCTATGAGCTAATTAAATGGACGAATGGTAAAATAGATGCCCAGTTGCTTGGATCGATCGCGCTACGCATGGCCAGGATATTGGGCATGGTGGAGTGCACGCGTTCTGACACTGAATTGCCCTGAGGTCGATACGGTGGCGTTCAGGTCGTCATGTATTCGTACTCGTGGGTTCGAATCCCACGGTGGTCACCAAATGTGACCTTGGTCTTGGCCCGGAGCTGGCGAAGAAGCGGAGATGTCGCAGCGGAGGGTCTTGGAGCTGAATTCCCTCGTCGATCGCCGTTTACAGCCGACGCAGGCTGAAACTTTATATTTAGTCAATGTAGCAAGGATATGCTAGAGGCAAGTCTGACCGTGATGGGGCGGGTGGCTCCATCAAAGGTCGTGCGGCGGGATCGTTCTTCGATGGCTATTTTTCCGGGGACGGGTCAACGCCATCTATGACGGGAGACCGCTCGTGGCCCGGGACTTTATAGTTCCTGACCGGTGACGTGTCCTTTCGCGCATGCGTGTACGAGATCTACGATAGGTATCTCCGACCCTGTCTTCCACATAATCGCAAAAAAAATCGGGAAAAAGCAAGTGAAAATGCCAACACGCTCGCTCTGGTTGGTTCATTCATTTGTACTTTTTACGAGCGAATGCGATTTTCTAATGTATACGCCGTCAAAAAAAAACATCGTGACCCCTTTTGAGATGGCTGAAGCGTTTTTTTAGAAAACCAAAAACAGCTGATTTCGGCCGTGATGCAATATCATACATCCACCAACGCAGACACGTTGACGACAGTTACTATGAATACTATCCTGCTGCGCGAACTCCTACTGTAGCAACAGCTATATACCATCAGTATATAAACACTCACAGCCGATAGCGTACAGGAACACGCGCGGCTCCCATAAACACCCCGTCTATTCCATCAAGAGAAAAGTGTCTTAGTCCACACAGAGGCGCCGCTGTCGCCGCCGCCGCCGCTTCCGTCACACTTGATAGCAGCGGTTGGGTTGGGTTGGGTTGGGTTGGGTTGGGTTGGGTTGGGTTGGGTTGGGTTGGGTTGGGCTGGGTTGGGCTGGGTTGGGTTGGGTTGGGTTGAGTTGGGTTGGGTTGGGTTAAGTTGGGGTAGATTGGGTTGGGGTGGGGTGGAGTAGGGTGGGGTGGGGTGGGTTAAGGTGGGTTGAGTTTGGTGATCATCGACAGCTCCGTCCCCGCCATCGCCATAAAAACGTCTTAGAGCACACAGAGGCGCCGCTGCTGCCGCCGTCATCATACTTTTAGCAGCTGCAAACGAGCGACTGCATTGTTCATCCTCGACTCGTCCGCAGACGGACTATATATACATAACCGATTAAGAGACGCGAGGGGGTTGGTGGCAAGGAAAGGGGCGAGCTCAAGGAAGGAACTAACGTGAGTCGGGCAGGCGGGTTACGGGTGTCCCCGTGTCAAGCATGTCATGCAGCAGGAACGTAACGCAACGTAACGTAGCGGCCGTAGCTGTTCGTTCATCCCACGACCGCCGCTGCAGTGTGAGCGCTACCCACGTACATTCCTTCCGCGATTCTCGTGGCTGCTTCCTCTTCGCTTCCAACGACATCGCCTTCTCCAATCTCGGTGGTAGCAGCTAACGACTCTTCCGAGAGAAAACCGATCTCGCATTGCGCCAACGCTTCTCGAAGCTGCCAGTCCTCTGCGAATCCCGGCAATCCCTCGCGCAGTAGTCGCTCCTTCTCTTTCTTCTCCCCTAACAACAAAAATTGCCAAGAAGAACGACGGGGGGGTTTAAACCCCAGATTGTGCGTTTTTTTCTTCTTATTGTTATTTAGTTCGTTTAACCTCCGACAACGTGCAGTGCAATGCTAATTCTAAACGCAAAAACTGACACAATGTCATACACCGTATGCCACCACTCTCATCCAATCAATTCTCCTCCCTACGTGTACTCACTTAAATTGTTAGTAACAGCTAAAACATCATAACCGTTGAGCACTCCATAACCACTGAGCTACGGCACTAGTTAGCGCTGACTGTTAGCACTGTGGTTATTGTGCACGTCTATACCATTCCTCAACGTACGCTCTGAGAGGCCTGCCGCGCCCGCAAGCTCAAGTTCGGAAAACAGGGCGCCGGACGTGATGACAAGACCATCGACCGCGTATTGGGCCTTTAGCAAAATGTTTGTGTTGATTCATTCTCTGGTCGATCCGACCCAATCTAACCCCGACCCTAACCCCGACCCTAACCCTAACCCTAACCCCAACCCGTCCTACCCATGTGCATGAAGGAAATAGATGAAAAGTATGTTTATTTTTATTCATACTCTGGTCGATCGGACTCAACCTAACCCCATACTTTGAAATATAACCCCAACCTCATTCTCCACGCGTCCCGTCCCACGCAAGCACACAACAAGTGCGTGGAGGATTCGGGCGGAAATTGGAGTTTAGTTTCGAAGTTATACGACGGAGAAACATTTTGCCAAGGGTCCAAATATTGGCCCAGAGAAAAACAGAATAACGATGTGCCGAAAAGTGCAATGGCAGTGCCATGGACTTTCATGGCAGTGCTACGGCAGTGCCATGCCAGGCTGCAGCAGTACCGGACAAGCAGCGCCATGATGGCAATGCCATGGCAATGACTGTCATGAAGACCCATGAAGGCCAGTGCGATGGCATTACCACCATAGAAAAGTAAAATAATTAAGAAAAAGGTATAACATCAGCCGTCGACGTATTATATAGTCAACTAACTGAGGGTTTATTTCCGGATCGCCCGCAACAAAAACGTCATCACATTTTACCTGGTGTGTATTTAAATTTGTCCTTATTTACCTAATTTTACGTGTACTTATATATAATCCTCCGTATTTACTTATATGCTATCACTGAAAAAAGAAGAGCGTGAAACGGCAGCAGTACGATTATCACCATGCCGCACGCGTCTCGAACAGCTCCTTTACAATGCACTTCGGACATATGTATCTCCTGTCATACCCAGCGGTCCGGGCTGCTTTGTGTAGTCGATGCTGTACTCTAATCAAGTCATTTTTTTTCGACGTGGTTTCCCTCTGAAGTTCCAGACACGCACACCTCAGACAGATCATGTTCTAGATCATCTAGATCATCTAGATCATCTACTGTAGATCATCTAGATCATCTAGATCATCTGTTGATATGATACAACAGATCCTATAGCTGCAGTTATGATATGTTCTGCAGGATCTGTAAATAAAGAGTACAGATCCAACCGTGGAAACATTGTTCTAGATCATGCAGATCGCACGGCTCCCACCCGGTAACATGAGCTAGATCATCTATAGACCATACAGATCTTCCCTGAAAGATTTAGATCATCAAGTGGGTATCGGTGATCTGTCGATCGCGTGCAAACATGTGAAGATGGACATTCATTTCGTATTCAGTACGTTTGATTCACCTTGCTGTATTCGCGATGTGTATCTATGTCTCGTAGTTTGTGAACACAGCACTTACTTGCTCTCTCTAGGATGAGGCATCGGCACGGACACTGGGTATGCTGGATGTATACGGGTGGAAATAACAGTTTAGTGGGAACAACACACATAGTCTACACACGCGTTGAACTGCATGTTCAACATGTGTTGTGTGTGCTGTGTGCTGCGAAGCAGCGCCCACACACCATCACAAGGTAGTCAAGCAAGTCCCGCACTAAGGGTATCGCACTAACGCGGGACCACGACTGTGTGTGGCCATCGTGTGGCCATCGTGCTCACCGGATCCTAGCGCCAATACCACACCAGACGATGCTGCCGCTGCTACTGCTGATAGCCCGGTCCGGCGTTCCGATGATCTGGGATTTACTGCTGCTGTGTGGATTTGAATTTGTGCCACAGGTTTGCCTCTGCTGGTAAGGGCGCTGCTTCTTGCTATGAACGCATATGAGTCAAGGCCGGAGAGCAGGAAGAGGCCCGCAACTGCGACGGTGGTAGCCTGCAAGGGGATCATGATCTCACTGCTCTCGCTCCTTGTTGCTATTCCTTCTTCTGTACCATGTTGGACTTAATTATAAGTAATGGTTTTGTATTAATATCAAATTTAAACGATGCTTATAACTACGTTCGTAATAGGTATTCACTATGTAACGGATTGGGTTTCAGTTGTAATTGTGAAGAATTATTGAGTAGGGTACAGGGTTCCTACAGGAGTTCCACACACAGTGCTTTGCATGCTTTTGGCGGTTTCACTTCGTTGATATCTATTTTCTACCGCGTGAAAAGCGACAACCGTCGTCGTAGATCGTATCCTAGATCCAGCTCATGCTGGTATATACGTAGATCACATTGGATCATAGCTGCAGAACCTCAGTTAGTCGACGCGTCGGCTGTGGTGGCGGATGTTACGCGTACACTACAGTACAGCAACAGTGTGTTGCGCACCGTAATATATACCTAACGACATCAACACACCCAACAGCATCATCAGCAAACCCAGGGGGTGCGTCCTGAGTCTCCATCCTAGAGAGATACGACAAATTCTGTGGTCACAGACTGGTTGTGAGACAGAGAAAAGCAGGGTTGTCTTACGTAATCTGCTACGAGCACGTACTGCGGAGTAAGAGCTGCTGCTGTGACTGCTCACTGCTTGCTGACAGGGCGGGCTGCTACCACGCCCCCCACCAACGATGGCGGAGGTAACGACGACCACCACCGTCGAAGGGCCTTGGGAGCACCTCGACATCTTCAACGAGCCAAGCGATCCCGGCATGGTGGACCACATAAGAAGGAAGAGGGAGTCTCTCCAGAGTCAGGTGACCGAATAAGTAATCGTGCGTCGTCGCCGTCCTCTCGCCTGATATATCAGGCACGAATTTTGGTGCACAACATGATGTACGGCGAACAGCATTGCTCGGCATAGGAAGGCACCAACCAATGTGGTACACAGTATGGTGTACAGCAAACGGCGTTGTTGGGTATAGGGAGGCTCCAATGCGGTACATATCGTGATGTACAACATAATGCTGTATGTAGTATTGCGTGTCATTATTCGGCACACAGATCGCGTTTGTCAGTTGTGCATAGTAGATAGCGATCGTACGGCCCTCCGATTCCGCGGTGGGATCAGGTGGCGGTGGAAATGCGGCTTGGACAGCTAAAAGCAAGGACAACCGAAACACTAAAGGCACATATGAGTTAAGATACTGTGGCTCGCGCTAGGAACTCGCTCTAGTAGATACTTGTAAATGTCGTCAGCTGTGTGCGCTGGTGGGGAGCAGGAAAGACCCAACCCAACCCAACCCAACCCAACCCAACCCAACCCAACCCAGCCCAACCCAACAACATTGCTTTGAGGTTGCGCCTCATGACCACCACCTCAACCAAATGCTTAGCTTGTTCTCTTTAGGAGATTCCGGTCGTCGGGCAGGACATGAAACATCGGGAAAGCGAGAGTCGGGTACGTGAAGGCTGGAAAGGAGCAGCTATTGTTTGGTACCGTCACAAATTAGAAACTCGCTTCGCTTTTTTTACAATTAAGTAACCCCTTTGATACTTCTAAGGGAAAAACATGTCGAAAATAAGTGGGATGATTATAATACGGCGTCGGCTATATACGAATCAGCCCGGGCTGCTATTTAATAGCTAGCGTAGAGGGCGTGTCCGAGGTGCAACGGAAAGAGATGTACGGTACGCAAGCAGCACGACGATACGTTTTTTTCTTCTTCTTCGTTTTACACGCTGTTCCTCCCGTATGGAAAACACTTGCTACTAAGGTAGAGGTGCACCATTAGTATTTGTCTTCTGAGGATCCTCACTTGAGGAGCTCTATCTAATACCTCACCGAAAAACTGAATTGGAGTAAACTGAAGTTGCAGACCGACGAACAAACCCATGGACTAGGTATATACACACTATAATAATACTATTGCCTAGTAAGAATGACATTCCGACGATTTTGGGTTAAGGAGTCCCATAATATAGAACATATTTTTGCCAAAAAGTGCTATACTAATAGTAGTATAATTACCTCTATCGTAGCACGCATCGGAAAGTTGGTAAAACCGCACTATAAGTGTCGCGTTTTAGGTCACTTTTTCCCTTTGTCCGAAAAAGGTCAAGGACCACACCTCAATTATGTACTGATTGTCTTCCGCTTTCTATAAAAGGAACAGCGCATCAGCCGTCTCTATTATACGTAAAATCAACTTTATTTCCAGGTTCGATTACTACAGTACCCTGGTTTCACACCGGTTTGGAGAGAGCCATTTAACCCTTCTACTATTAATACTACCGTAAAACTGACCTGGACTACTGCAGATTCCAAGCAGTGTATCTCCGAAAACGCGGGCGCGGTCTTCAAGGGGTTACAAGTTAAAAATTAGAATAAAAGAAAGGGGAGGCGACTCGATGCATGCTACTTTAATCAGTATAATAACATAACAACACCATTTTGTTTCTGAGGTTTCCTCACTTGAGGAGTATTATAGTATATCTCACCCCAAAAAACTGATTTTGAGTAAACTGAAAAGTGCAGCCCGATGAACAAACCCATGACCTATAGGCATAAAAAGAAGCATCTTGCTGAACAAGCATGACATTCCGACGATTTTGGGTTAAGGAGCCACGTCATTCACAAAAAAAGTGTTATAGCCAAAAATTGCTACCCCTATCATAGCACGTGTCTGAAGCCTATAACCCAAGAGCTAGGTAGCACAGCAGCGACATTGAGGCACCCATTAGTAGAACGATAGGCTACCAACCTCTAGAGCTATGGTCAACCGCACGTCCACTGTTGTCGTGTGTTTTCCTGAGACACCTGGTACTTGTATACCAGGCATATGTCAGGTATAAACTTGCGGTACCTACGCTAGATAATGTCCCTTAATTTTCCTGACAACCATGTGCAGCGCATATTTCATTTGAATATAAGAATAAGGACAGTCGCGGCTACCATGTAAGAGCGGGATGTGCCGGGTGGGGTGGACCTCTCTTAAGTACGTGCCTCTCTTAAACATGTATATACCAGGGTCAAGAGAGGTGTTGTCTTAGACCGAGAGCTCTGTGTGGGAGAAAGCTATATCATACCGAATGTATGCTTGAGAGTGACTTAAACAAATATTGGCGTGACACCTTTCCTTGTCGCGGGTGCCCAACGGGCTACTGTTGAAGGCTTTTCAAAGTTACTTTTGCGTTGGTGTGTCTGTTGACTCACTACGGAAAGCAGCAGCGCTACGTCATACCAGGTACGACATGACGGTTCAACGTGAAGAGAGCATATACACATCCAAGGGTTACAGTAGCGCGACATACCAAGCCCAAACGTATATCGCCACCTGCTGCATAAGTCTACAGTTTGCATTGACTACTGTGCTTACTGTAGCACCTCTGTGGCGTAGTTTTGTGACCACAGAACTTGTATCTCTCTAGGATAGAAGAATCGGCACGGACAC
>JBBMKB010081043.1:0-12477 GCA_037833945.1 Alaria marginata
CTCGTCCATCTGAGTAAAAATGAGCGCGGCGTGGCCAATCTCCTACATTTACATAGTCTATGCTGGCCCAGCTCGTACCGCGGGACGAATCGATACGCCCTTCCCGTATCATGTCTAGCTCGTGATATGATATGCTATGATGTGATATGATATGCTGTGATGTGATATGATATGCTATGATGTGATATGATATGCCATGATGTGATATGATATGCTATGATGTGATGTGCTATGATATGATGTGATGCACTATGCTATGATTTGATATGATATGCTACGGTAGGGGTGCACCTCGTTACTCTGGGGCTCCTCACCTGACGAACTCTATACTCTTTACCTCACCACGGCACAAAAGACGAGGGAAGTAAAAGGGCAACCCCATAAAAAATTGGCATTGGCCTGGGTATATCACGAACAACTTTTTGAAAAAAGAATAATATTCCGACGATATCGGGTTGAGGAGTCTAGTTTATAGAAACATATAGCCTGAACGTGATAGCGCTACCAAAGCAAGCGTCTCCAGTGCATGACTGCCAACCGCCGCTACCACTGATACATTGCGTGCCGCACGTCTGTTGGCTACGTACATGGTCTACTCCCGAACGTTAGACGTTTGATCGTGTTCCCCTTCTCGTATTGAGCGTGCCTTTTTTTATGCAAGTGCTGTTGTAATACACCTGGTATGCCCAATACATACAGCTAGTGACCGTCAAGCATCTCTCTGTCGCATGCGTGTAGACTACGCATTGTCGTTCTATATACGCAGTTCAGGCGTTAGAGACGGACGACTCACCCTCGCTGGTGTGCAAACATGATTGGTGTAGTAGTTGATGATCCGCACCCCGTCCTCCGCAAGAGATTCAATGAAAGGCGTTGCAGCGGACATGTCTGTGCTAGTCGATCCCAGGTCGTTCATGCCCACGTCATCAATCAAAATGAAGATCACGTTCGGGGGGTTGTCCACCTCATCTGTCTCCCCTAGAGAAGCCTTAGTCTTCCCGCCCCTACTAGCCTCCCCCGTGTCCGCCCGTCCAGCAGCCTCACTCTTTCCGCCCACATCCGCCAACCCGGGACTATTCCACTCGTCCTTCATGCCGCTCAGGGTGGGGTTGACGTGGCTTCCACCCTTGACACTGTTCAGGTTCAGGTTGAGGTGACCATCACCGGGGATGATGGTATCGACGCGGTTGTTGTAGAAACCGACTGCTGCGGACACTGAAAATGCGACGGCAATGCCGCCAACCACTAGGCCACCTACTCGGTTAAACGACGGTTTCAGCCGTACGCTATCGAGCTGGTTGGGGCGGCCGCCGCGGCGTTCGTGGTGGCTGTATTGCCCTCCTGCCGTCGCGGTTGTTGCTGTGTCGTACTCGGATCCTTCTCGAACTTCCGGTAGCAAGGTCATCGACTCGTCATCTTGACGAGGCTTGCTCAAACGATCCATCACCAACCGCCCCAACGATTTCCGTTTGTAGACCAGCCAGCTTGCGGGAGCTGCAAGTCGTCAACAACAACATCAGACAGACGGGGGTGACGCGCTCTTCAGATAATACGGGAAACAATGTTGCGAGGACGTGTTGGGTTACGCAGTGGATCGCGATGCTACGCTAACTGCAAAGCTTGGATCATACAACTGGTACCGTGTCTCGACTAAGGCATCCATTTCATCAAATACAGGACGGACCGTATCTGCCCGCCACCCGTGAAGCACACTAAAAACTCACGTACTCGGCAAACAACTAATGGGTATTCAGGGGTTTTCACGATGTCCGACAGTCGAGACGGGACGGAACGAGGGTGTTTCGACTCCGTTGGCTGGAAATATATTGAAGACGGGGGCTGTGTAATTGAGGACCGAATTTTTTTTTGGCGGGGTAGGACGGGACGAGATGGCACGTGAAAATAGTCCCGTTAAACCGGAAAGGTATGTAAGACTTCAAATTGTTTGTAACATTTTCCACGGCGAGGCGGAACGGTAACTATGACGTTTCATCACAGAACGGGACACTAACAATTTCCCTCAAATCGAAACAGGGCGATAAACCCAACTTCGCAAAAACAAAATCGTTTAATACGATGCAGGTGGCTGTGGCGGTTGTTCTTGTGTTGGAGTTGGCGGTTGAGGTGTTGGTTGGCCGGCCATGCACGTTGGGTACGCATTCGTTGGTGTCAGTGTCGGGGATAGTACTGATTGAGGTGTTGTTGGTCGTGTTCAGTGGAACGGGAGCGAAGTTGGTTCAGTGTGCGTGTAATTGTGTTATAATATACAACGTAGTGTATGGTATACAGTTCCTGGTATGGATTAGCGCATACAGTATGGTGTGCAATAATACAGCAGCAGTGCACCAGGTTCCCTTGTATGATTCGGTGGCACGTGCACCATTTAATTATGCAATATTCGCAGTATTTTCATACTTAAAAACAACTGACAAAAAATAAGTGACCGTGCGACGGCATCCAAACATGGAAACCTGTACACACCATGTACCTGTTTCATAACCTACGATGAGGTTACCAGACAAGTCACGCGCTGGCAAGCTTGCATACACTTGCACGAGGGCATGCCACCGCGTGCCCGTACGCATCCTGTCTGTCACGAAGAGACGAATCTGCTTTTTGGCCGGCCGCCTGGTTCGCGCCCGGACCTAGCTCATTTCCAATGCAATGCAGTAAATCGGCAGGTAGACCGTGTTCGATCGATGTCATCAGGCCACAATAACTTTAGCCGTAAACACGGCTACACTTTTAAGACCAATTAGTGAATATATTGACTCGTTTTCTTCATTAACAAAACATGTTGAGGGTTAGGGTCAGAGGGGCAAGCTTCCAAATACGGGGTAAATTTCCCCGGGCCGGGGAGATGTATGTAATCCTATAGTAAAGTAGCTAGGATTGGAAAAACCCAAAACGTATGATCTCCTATGCTATTACGTTGAACCTAGTTTGATATGGCGATTCTGGCTGGGCAACGACCTAGGGCACCGCGAGCACATATTCCACGACAAATGCTTAGATTTGTGGTCGATACCTGCCATTGCCCTTGGGCTGACGAACGAAAGACCGTGGCGAGGACGGTCGATAATGGCTTCCTGTGGTTGCGCGACAAGTCGTACCACCAAACGAAGATATTTCCTAATATACTTGCTGTACAGTATATGTGGTACGTAAAGTCAGCAGTCCTCCCCATTCCTATCGCAATGGAAAACCAACCAGCAGGGGAAGTGGTTTCAGCGCGTACTGCTGCTGTGCGTATGCATGTCGGATGTACCTGCAATCTGGGATGGATGACACCTTGTGGACTCTTCTTACTAGTATGTGCTGCCTGCTGCTCGTCTCCCGTTCTAACCCGAACCCGAACCCTAAGCCATGCACATACTACAGTTGCAGGTCGTTTGAAGAAGGAAACTCCCCACCAACGCGAAGAGCCCAACGCCATCCGCTATTTGGATTGAAGACAACGCCCCACGAAAAAATCAAACTGCTTTTGAAAGGGACAGGATGTTTTCTGTGGATGACTTCACCAGTACAAGGGCATACGAAGGATGGAGCTGTGGCGTCATCCCACGTTACGGGTTACACGTTTTGAGGTCAAACCTCCGGACCGGTTGATCTCCTGAAGTGAGTAATTACCGCTCGGTATGTTTATCTTACGAATTCCTTTGTTTGGGACTAGCGGATTGCAACGTTGATCGGGTTGCGCGAACGATATTCTTGGCAGTCATGTTTCGGGTGAGATATTGACCTCATCATGTCAGGAGTTCAGGAACGCCCTACCGTGGGAGAGTCATTCCACGGTAAGAGTTGCACTCTTTGGGGTCCAACGTTCCCGACCGGTTGAGCGCCAAAAGTGAGGAACTACCGGTTGGTGTGATCATTTTACGAGCGGATTTGGTTCGAGGACTAGCCCATAGAAATGTTGATCGGGTTGCGCGAACGAAAATCGTAGAAGTCGTGTTTTAGGTGAGATACACTGGGCTCCTCATGTCAGGAGCGCAGGAACCTAATGCTGCACCTCTCCCGTTGGATGACTCGAGATAACTCTGTGTTTAGCTGTCAAGTTTGTGTGGAGGGTGGGTGGTTTGCCGAGAGGTCATTGGGGTAAAGACGGAGCAGATATTCCGTATTTACTGGTTATAATCATCGCTGACAAGGAACGTCAAGATATACTCTGTGGCGTCAGAACTCACCTTAACGTTATATACACGGCATCCAGGATGGACAGAATTAAAGAATGAAGAACATGCAGCAAAACGTTAACGAAATGGAATGGGCATAAGAAAACTGTGCAAGTTAACTATTTTGAAGTCTTGGTGTCTGACGCTGGAAGCTTGGATCTTTTCACAGGCGTCAAAGCTGGCCTTAAGCACGAAGGCAACTTGGTACCTGGTATTTAGTAAGAGAGTGGCGTGAATAGCCCTCCAAACAATAGAGCCGGTAGTTCACGGTCTAACTTCGATATGTAACCATGATAGACAAAATACCATGTAACATACAAAAATGCTAAGTACTCTGTAACTTTCGACCACGAAATAATATGCAACCCAAAATGCATGTGTGAGCTGGGCTTGTGGGTAAAATTGTAAAAGCTACGTGGCAACGAAAGGAAATGGGCATAAATGTGGGGAAGCCATTGAATTGCAGTACTGTGGTCAAATAATCGAAACTAGAGAGGGATGTATGCAGCAAAACTAGCGGCTACTGGCTGTCGCTAGTGGATCTATAATTTGCGCAGAACCTGGATTCCGTCGGTTTCGGCGACAATCATTATCGTTGTCGTTATCGATATCGGTATCATCACTGTGCTGAACGCATAGCGTCGGACGTTGTTCGTTAGTTCCATCTGTTTATATCAGGTAGACCACCAGCACGGTAACGAGCTGACGCCCTTCTTGGCACTCCATACGAAGGAAGCCCAGCAGCTACCAAAGAGCTAGCACGAACACCCACGGGACAATCGACCTATTGCCTTCGAACTGGCGCGCCGACAGTGTCTCTCTTAAACATCCAAACGTTTAATGTATTTTCACACCCCCAATTCGACGGAACGTGCACCGAAACAAGCAGCGGGGAATGAGACGTTACCTCCGTACCCCGTGTTTCATCCTGACTACCAAGGTCTAGTGTATAGACTATATCCTAACTCGGATGGATTACACCTTAAACTGCTGCTACCGTGGAGAGCGGCATACGTGATTTGTTCAACTGTCGCGGATTGTGTAGCGAACAAGACGTACTACACAAACTAAAATGGGAAATACATGTACACGTCGCCTACCACATACCCTACGATATAGCGGGAAACGGTCACCCCCAGCGACTTCATTTTGACTTTGTCTGAGTTTCTGGGGAAACCAATATCCCCTATCCGCGTTGGGCTATCCAGATTAGGCTCAACCGAGAATGGAGGTATATGTCGTTGACAAAGTGGTCGAACACACACTTGGACCGGGCAGAAACAGTCTGCGAACATTGGAATACCGCATGCGCCCGAGGGGATACGGCCCGAAATCGGATGTGTAGTATCGCGCAGGCGACGTATCACAGGGTCACAGATGACAGGCCGTGTATAGAGCCAAAAATATTCTACACATCGCGTCTCCCGAAAACGCGACGTCCCGCGACGTGAAAGAGCAGAAACGAAACACGGTGGGGCTTGAATACGGCAACAACATAAGAGCCCTCCATGATGCACTAACTAGTTATATAATATGATACAATACTGTTATTCACATGTTATGCTGCGCAGGAAAATTGAACCCTAGCGCGAACGTAACCAAAACAGGGTTCCACCTACGGTAGGAAATAAATTTATATCGACGTTGACGAGGGTAGCAACGACAGAGTGCACTCTATCAGCATTTGGTTGGGCGCTTACTGGAAGGGGAAATGACTCGCAATGGATGTCTTTGTCTCAGCAAACCAAAAAACTAGAAATGAGAGCTTCCAGAAATCCCCAAAGATTAGCCGATAGACAACAACCACGAGAATTGCATCCTTTTACCCGGAACGGTTGTTCGAAGGGACTCGTTTCGGTTGCAAAATCATCGGCGAGACTATGTGGTCAAAATGGGCTCATTCTCCAAGCTGTCCGGTCTCGCGGACCTTACCCGTACAAACTGATTTGTAGGTGTGCACGCCTAACACGCACATCAATACGGCACTTGCATCATGACAAGGCAACACCAGTCCGTGCAAGTTAAAAATGGAGCCTACACTTGCTCCATAAAATGACAACACCACCCCGAGCAAGTGAACGACGGGAATATTTGCCCTTGTCAAGAGAACAAACTGAAGCCGGGACGAGGAACATCGTCCTAATGGAGCCACACGACATATATCGTTGAGTTCATTCAAATAGGACAACCAGTGTAGCTCTTAATTATTGATGTCGGCATGCAAACCAACTATGTGCGAGGTTTAACACGTATAAGCCGTGTTTTCACAACACGACGTGTGCTGTCAACAAATAGTCGGAGGGGGTTAAGCGGTACAAACCGTGAGCAGTCAGAGAGAAGACGATACGTACCCCTGTCAAGACTCCACCCATTATTTAATTCCCTCTTGAAATGATCGCCCCAAAGCCACATACACCTCCAGCAACGATGAACAGGAGCATGAAAAGGGGGGGGTGTGGAGGACAGGGTAGACGGATACCGCCAATCTCCGATCACGCAAGGCAACCATGAAGAGGCGCCAACCAACGCCTTATCTATGAGAAATCCCTCCAACAAGGGATCTTCATAATTAGTGACGTTCGCCATAATCAACCCCGAATCTAACCGGGAGCCTAGGGTGCTCCATGAGAGAGCCCCTAGCACCGTCTTCTCGCTATAAGATCCCCTCCCGCTCAACACGCGAGAGGTTTGTGAAGCCAACTGCTTGCCACATGTACAAAATACTGAATGAGTCTCGGCCCCGGCTAACACCCATCCAAGCCCAAGACAAGGCCGACATCATCGGAGGAGACGACCTTCATTATTGCTCCTACCAATATTATTCTGGGATCTCGTCCCAGGTACTATATGATACGACTGTTGTGCTGTGCGGGCTAAGACGAGGAAATCTCAAGTACCAGGTATAAAATATGGCTGAGTGAACCACACCCGCTTGTTACCAGCTATCTGTTTAGAAACACATGGCTCCCGCTTGGCACCATTATCCCACATGAACTTGAGCCCTCAACACTGAATGTGGATGGATATATATAAGGACCGAATAATAATTTCGTGCTTATCTGCGAGTGCATCATTGCTACGCAGAATTTACGATTGGGGGTTGGCCAAATGCGTGATGGCTCGTGCGATGCGTTTTGACTTGATTTGGACGTGTATGTGTTTTGAGTAGAAACGTCTGGGGCGTACTGTACCTGTTGATGGTGAGTGCCCAAAAACACAACACAGCCTTTCAAACTTTTCTTGGAACATAACGAAGCACGAATGTTGAGGGCAGGCACTGCACTACGGCAACCACGGCCTAATCAAGTGGAAGGTAGTCCACCACGTTGGTGAAAGCATTTGGGCTTCTGCCATCGACGGGTTTGAGCTAGACGCAACCAATGACTAGCGTTAAACGCTGACGGCTATGTATAGTGAGTGGTTACGGTACACCTTAAAAATACATACTCCGTCCGTCTGACGGTGTACACGTCTCGCAGTCCATGACGATGCTAACAAGAGCCGACACTCTTAGTTGAGAACAGCCTCTCGGATGGGAAGGAACAACTGAGTTTGGTTTAAAAGAGATATGCCTTCCTCGGAGACAAACTTTATACCAGGTACTTGAAAATGCAGGTAAGTATGTGCGACAGCTATCGATCACACAAAAAAACATCGAAATCAGCATTGATCGGTGAATAGAGAACAGACCGTACATGGAATCCGCATATATTCGAGAGGCGCCTCCCCCCAACAAATATATGTATTGTATCACCTGTTTGTCGACACTCTCTGCTCACTGCCGATGCCGATTCCGATGTGTGTTGTGCGATGGATGATTATTGCCCAAACCTATCATATGTTCTGCTGTAAAATGTGACAGTAGTGCTATCAGAAAATATTTAATACTCGTAGGGCGATTCGTAACGAACGACGATAACCGAACATTTATGATGCAGCGGGAAAAGCAACCCTAAACGACAACAAAATCAAGAACCGCGTTGTCGCTCCGAAGGGGACAACAGTTTCTACATTCTCATGCGTCTGCGCCGTTGGCATGTATGTATGGTATGCTAGAGTGTTGTGTATTTTGCGCAAATTGAGGTTCGTCGTTTCACCAGATTGCAATCTATCGTTCGAATCCACTGGCCGCCATCTCGCTGTAGATGTGTAATCTTCAAAGTAGTAATACGGCAATAAAAAAAAACAAGCGCATGTCCTTAGGTTGTCCAGATACTAGGCGTCGGTGTGTAACTGACGTGTGGGGCTGTTGTGTGCGTTGTCTTCGCATTAAACCCGTTTTTGGTATCCAACGACAACGTGACACCTAGTGTCCGTCCTGATAGTTTGCCGTGCATGTGTATAACGAGCGCAAACGACACTCGACAGCGGAACGTTGAACTATGCAACATTATGCCATCAAGCGCGGGGCCGGTGTGCTACTGTTATAACTGCGTCACAACAGCGGTGCGCAGGCTTCCGAAGAAACTCGGCCCTTTATCCTTGGGCTGTTGAGCAAATAATAGCGGATATTTGAAGTATATGTGCCTTGCAATGCACATAGTGTCGGACGCCACACATCTCTCGCCCACCTGAATGATTGCTTGAGAGGTTGTCAACCCTTCTTCCACTCACCCGTAGCCGATGTTGGCGAACTGGCCACCCTGCGTCGTTGGGTCGGTGTATACGTCGCTGCTGCAGGGCGGAGGCTTTTTTCTGGTTCTGACATCAGGTAGATTTGGCGAGGTATGGCTCGGTTTGGTTATATGTCACGCGTGGTGATCGAATACCGTGTGATGTCTTTGACATGCCGGAGGCAACTATCTGTATATGTTTCATTCCGTGCCGTGCCGTCGAAAAAACGTGAAATGCCATACTGCGTGAAACGTATTTCGAGACAATTAATGGGAATCGGTATCGTAATGTACGTACGTAAGCATCGACTGGGTGTATGTATTTGCTTCAGATTAAATAATAATTCCACCCGGGTACACCCAACACAACCAGTGTCCGTGCCGATGCCCCCTTCATAAGAGACAGCCTTTGTGGCTGCAACCTACAAGACCCCAACACCTAAGAGAGTCTCTCCGCGAATACATTCAAGTTGTGTCGCCTAGTCGTCATGCAATACAAAAGGCATTGAATACGAAGAATGCAGTTGTGGATTTCATGCACGCTATATGTACGGCCACGGCTACGCCAGTGGTACTGTTCCGTGTTTTTGTGGTAGATGACAGACGACGACATGCCACTTTTCAATCTCTAAGAGCTAGGATCGGGTTATTTTGTTGTGTGATCAAAAGAAGCAGGTGCAAAAACAAACTATATCAAGTCCGGATGCTTGATACTGCACCACTTTTTGTATTCATTTTTGCAAACATGTTCGATAGTTTCTCAGTTTCGAAGCCCTTCATACGAAAATATTTTGGCCCCAAACTGCTACCTCTACCGCCGTAGAACGCAGCTTATGCGAGTTGACGTGAGAACAGTCTGGAACAACAAACCCAATGGAGTCCATAGATATTCCGGACTTACGGCGGATCGTAATTGTTCACGCATATGTGTTTCTCCGCTGCTGTGAATGGCGTGACGGTGCGTGCATACGTCCGTGGTAGGTAGGTATGTGTGTGCTGTGTTCGCGTGTGCGTTCGTCACATCAAGCCCTTCGGTACCATGCGATTGCGACTGTGGAAGCAATACCCAAACCCGATGCATGCTGCAATAAGTATAATAGTAATATAGGTTCTATTCTCTCATGATCCCCACTTGAACAACTACCTACTTTAGTAAAACGCTAACTTTTGATAAACTGGAAAGGGCGACCGGATGGACAATCAAAGTGCCTATAGAATACCCCTTAGGTGGGCTGCGGCACGTCGTGTGGGCTCTCACACCCACCAGAACGTCTTATGATATCCATTCGCTTAAGTGCAAACCGCACATAACATTGGGGTTCGAGACATTTCGGATCTCATGGGTCAATATGCCTCCGTATATTGGCCGGCCCCACATTTCTATAACGGCGAATCGGTTTAAAATCATTGCAGATATCTTTGGATGTGGTGCCTCCTATAAGAAGCGCCGTTCTCATTTGGCTCGTCTCCTCTGTTATCTTGGCACTTTTGCTCTCTCCTTCTCCCTCTCCAGTCGAAAATCAGATCTGAGGTCACTAACCAGGCTCTTTTCCTCTCTCCCCACTACGGTCTGCGGCTCTCTAGTTTCGCGAAATAAATGTATTCAGCACTGGCTTCCCTCGTCGACTCGCGTCGAGCTATGCTTAACGAAGCTATATAGCCCTCTCGTTCGATTATCAACAATGGACAAGCTTCAAACATAGTTTTGAACCCCTGCCTCCCCAGTTATAGTGTTATATCATTCGAGGCTAGTCACTAGACCAACAGGGCACCGTTAGTCGGAAAAATTGTTGGCAAAACGTGCTACCCCGATCGTGTCGACTTCGCGTCCTCTTTCAATCGTCAGGATAAAATGTCATCGAGTCGAACTAATCTATTATGGGTACGTAGGTATCAGGTATTGGTTCGTTCTTGAGAGAACCACCGGTAACGGGTCTATAATTGTTGCGTCATAGGACACATAATATGTGCATGCAGAGCATGGATTAGTAAGTCGTCGTACATGTTTAATATGGTTATTGCATCGAATACAGGCGTGGTCTCTCATTTGTGCTTTGACGTGTAAACCGATAATTAGGGCAATAACACGGGACCCCGCACTATCCAAGAGGAACGTGCGATCACGCAAAACGCGGGACCCCGCACTACCCATAAAGTGCGGTAGTCCGTAGGACGAGGTCTTGACAAGCAAGTTTTACTGCAACATACCTGGGGCCAGCCCTGAAGAGGGTACCGCTCGAACGCCGTCCCGCGACGTTTATGAAAACGACAAACTTTTGGAACGACGTCCCTCCAAGGGACGTCTTCAATAAGGAGGCACGTGCCTGAGATTGAGCTGTTTATCTTATTCGGTGGACACTACCGTACTAAGTTATTGCAAACCACTCGATAGTCTAGGTTATTTACTCTTTTCGTTTTTAAGCGGAACCATCCGTGCCGATTCCGTGTCGATTCATTTCAAATTCCGTGCCGATTGTTCGATGAGGTTTACCGCGGTTGCACGGTCGATCTGACAGCACGAGGAGTCGGTCGCTGAACGCTCTGTTTTTTTTGCCCTGGCTGTTCGAATTAGCCTGTTCAGTTTTTTTTTTCGTCTTCTTTAGCTGTTGTTTTCTTTTAGTAGTGATGTTGGTAATCAACAAATATAAGCAGGCTTAACAAAGTTTTTTTGGCCTTCTTACATTCTAACCAGAATCAAAGCAACCGTGTCGTGCTTATTAGCTTATTTGAGGTAATTGAATATTTTAGTGTACCTTACTCCATACAAATGAAGTTTAAGGGTTTCAGCATGCCTACTGTAAACTATCCACAAACGAAAGTGTATGTGTTTTAGTGTACACTTCATCGTGTTTGTTTTAGTATATAGCCCGGTATAGGCTTACTGAAATTTTATATGGATATAGGTATGTAGTTTAGATGTTCTATATATAGTATGCACACGCCGAACGCCTTACACACAAAACGAGTAACTAAGTTGCTTAACCAGGCAACTTCTTCACCGAACAAGCAATAACCGAAGCAACCCCTTTAATAAGTTGATTATACCTAGACTATATTATTTAATGCATTTGAAGAAAAAAGGTACTGGGCACGGCACGCCTTATGCGAATGGCGAAGTAGCCTTCTGGCACTGTATATGAAGAAATCCCGAACTTCTTCTGGCTAGGGAGACGGAAGTAAGGGACGAACAGACGTGATCGAACAGCCAGGTCAGGCAAAACAGGGCGTGCGTAATGCGACGGGCACGGCATGATAATCTGCTAGCAGTTGTTGTTGTACCACTGTGTCAGATGCCAAAACAATCAAACATTCAGTGTAGTGCTCGCCGATCGCCCTGCTGGTCTAGTTGTGCAACGGCCGCCTAGGTGATGTCGTAGTTACCCCCAACGACTAATAAGTTCGAGGTCACGGGTTCGAGCCTTGCCATGTGACTCATCAGTGTTTTAAGCCAAAAATCGATAGTTAAAAGCCCCTAGCGTGTGTAAGGCCGATTTCTAAACAGTCGGATCCGTCAGTTGAAAACGGCCCTTTTCGACTGAAGCCCAAATCGGGCTTCTTACTAGGCCGAACAAGGGCTTTTTCGACTCAAAATTACTTTCAACTGGGCAGTCGGACTGGCTCATCCAGTCGAAAAAAATCACCGATTCGACTGGATACAGTACGCGACATGCGTTAAGATTTTGGCGTCT
>JBBMKB010081054.1:0-12472 GCA_037833945.1 Alaria marginata
AGCGGGGGGGGAGGATAAGTACGCCGTGTTTTTTTTTGGGATCTGCTCTCGCGCGGTAAATATAGTAGTTACCGCATTGGAAAGCGGTGGGAGGCGCGGCGGAGGGCTGTACTCACAACATGCATGGTCGCAATCGTAATACCATAGACCCTGGCATTCCCGCAATACCGGGACGGAGCACGTCGGGTGTTCACCGACCAGTCAAACATTGCTTGCACCAAGCGTGAAGCGTTATGGGGTGTTCTGGGAGTCACATGAAGGGTGAGCTGCATCTTACTACGAACCGCTTGTGAAGCGGACTTCGGCTCCTTATGTGTCTTTCTTGCGTGTGGATGACAGCCTCGAATTCCTTGGGTTTTTTTCGGCTTAGTATAATACATTCGTTACGGTGATCCATCGGGTACCGCACTCAGTTGTTACTATCACAGTATCAGTATAGTATTTCGCTTGCCATGTGACAATGTATACCAGGTATACAGCAGTACACGTTTCAGTCCGATATTAATCTATTATACCTTACGTACATAATCCTTCCTGTCGCACTTTAATCACTGTAATAGTATCGACCGATTGCTCTCGCTTTCAGACACGTGGTGTAGCGATTGTTTTTGGCCAAACTGTTCTTGACATCTTGACTGACAGTTCCTCGAACGACGAACTAAATATACATAAATCCAAGTACATTAATAGTAAAAACGGGAGTGAGGTTGCAAAGGGGTCGTAAAACGCAAAGTCGTTAATATTCCGCATCGAGCGAGTCGCAGCGGGATGACCCCTACAACAACCCGTGCTGACAGCCAAATCGTTGGAGCCGTACCCTGCCGATCATTGGAGCAGCCCTACCTAGCCCAAAGAGACACAACATATAGTCAGTAGAGTAAACGACAGCGAGCGGAAATGTTGGGTTTAGGTTTGTGGTCAGAAAAATCCAAGCCGCTCGTACCTGTAGAGGATGATGTCCAGAAACTTGGCCTCCTTAGTTTCCACCGAACCGGCTTCAAACCATCGCGACAAAACCGGCAGTTCCTGTCCATGATTGCGGGGCGTGGAGCACATAATTTTCCGCGTCGTCGTCGACCAAGACCGTAACTGCAGGTGCTGCACGTATCACTATCGCCTTCGTTTTCGGCAGCGCTTTACTACTGCTGTGGCGACGACCGTTTTGTTACCAGCAGGCGTCCTTCTACTTGATACCATTACTTTCATACTGCTGCTGCTGCTGCTACTTGTACTACTGCTACTGTACTATCATTATAATACTTCGGCTAACACGTCTATAGCGGCTACTTCTGCAACAGCTGCTGCTGTCACTACTATTCATACTTATATTTCAACTACTACTACACTGCTGTTGATACTACGACTACTACTATAATAAGACTAATACTACTACTACAACTAATACTACTATTAATATTACTACTACTAACACCACTACCACGACTACTACCACTACTCCTCCTCCTCCTACCTCTACTACTACCCACTAATACCACTACGACTACTATTAATATGAATATTAATATTAATAGTCCCCCTTCCACCCCTGCTACAATAGTCGCATAGGCTAAGTGTATCGGTAGGCTCATGACCAGTACTTTCGCCAGTATCGAACTATCGAACCGCCAATACAGTAAGTGTACCGGTTAGATGCACCACCAGTACGGACAACAGTATCGCAAAATCAAACCGCGAACTCTCAGCATTCAGAAAATGACCGGTCGTGCATCATCCCTTCCACAACGAACCGAAAACGAAGACACAAAACCAAACGAGTCCCACCACACGTTAGGACAGCCTCCTCACATGGAAACCCTCTACCCTTTTCCCACTCCAAAAAACATACTGGTAGTATTCGTAGCTGTCGCTACTGCACGGAACTCTTGCAGCAACACATGTGTATTATGTATATATTAATAGCTGTCATCAACTTGTGTGCGTTGGAGGTCAGCGGAGGAGACACTCCAGGTAGCTCCAAAGAGGTCCCTAGTTTTCGGCGCAGTGAAAAACAGAAACTCACATTCGCCCGTAATTATCCCACTCTTACTCAAACTATTACGGGGGAACGTAGTTAATAGGACCTACGGTGGACACAAAAACCTATATACTTAACTATTTTTACTACCAATATTTGGTCCTATAAACTACGTTCCCCCGTAATATAAATAGTGTATCCCCCTTAACACGGTCGCAGTTCTAAAGGCGTTCTCAAGGGGTTGTTTAAGTTCTAAAGGCGTTATAAAGGGGTTTTATTAGTTGTAAAGGCGTTTTGAAGGGGGTTCAGATACCCCTTCTCAAACTGCAACAAAATATCCTTGTCTAATTCCAAGTAGTTTCTCGCCAAAAAACATAGGCGCAGTCGAATCAGGCGTGTTGGCATACCTTGGGCGACCTTGCCTCGTAGCCTGTGGCCAAGAGCTTCTCGTTCTCCGGTGTGATCTGGACGGTGCTCGTGATCACGCCGGCAAAGTTGGGCACAAACACGTGCTTGCAGAACGGAGCGTACCTGGGGGGCGGAACGGACCGATGATCCAAGGACACAGCAACGACTAGGGCTGTGAGTTGGTGGGACTTGACAATAAAATTAAATACCAGGTAGTTAATAGTGGGGCGGCGGAAAAAAGGCAACCCACTGACTCAACCATTTATGTATGAACTTTTTACACGCCGAGTCACAAACGCGCGAGTCAGACGCAAGTACACAGGTCTCCATAATTGCCGCACGCAACTACCAGTAATCCTTGCCAACCGATAACTAGCCGGCGGCTAACAATGAGCCAAGTCACAGCCCAAACATAGTAACGACGGAAGGGTTAGAGTTGGGCTTGGGCGAGCAAGGCGAGGAAATGAAATATCAGCAAGGCAAGGGGTAGGCTTGAGCAAAAGACCTACGTTATGTTTGACGTCACTTTCTTTGTCGATTTTCGTTGGGGTGGGAGCGGAAGGCGTTTCGGTTTTTGTTTGCTCCGGCGTTCCGTACGTAGCCGTTACGTTTTAGGTCAATAATTAAACGGCCGTTACTTTTAGGGATTTTCGTGGCTCGGATCACTTCTCGCGGATTGGGTTAGGGTCCGGGTGACCCGACCCGACCCGTTATTTTCCTAAATCTCCTGATCTGACCCAAACCGACCCGGGAGATTCCGAAAACCTCCTGACCCGGCCCGACTCTTCCCGCGAGACTTTGGAAACCTCCTGACCCGACCCGTCCGGGACGGGTCATGACCCGTGAAAAAATATGGTTATTTTCGTCATCAATAATGAAACCGTCGTTACGTTTCGTCGTCAATAATTAACAGGCCGTTGATTTTTACCACCATGAACGAACCGGTCGTTGTCGTGGGCCCTAGCTTGCCTCGCTGAGATTTGTCTCCACGGAACGCTGTCTCGCAACTATTTAGTAGACACGCCGGCTTAAAGCTGCTATCCCATGTACATACCCAGTTAACCCCCATATAACTGCACCCGCGTTTTTGTTGACAAAGCACTTCGAATTAGCGTGGGATATGTTTAGCAGTAGTAAAATGAAGGGTTTGACGCCCTGGAAGACACGCTGGCAGCTTATCCCTGTTGTATTATTGGCATTTCTACCTATGCGCTCGCTATTAATAGTCTCCTACAGGAGCAGCCCGTGTCAGCGAAAAGCCGGCATAGTATACCCCAGCCCCAAGATAGCACCCAAGTCACATTCGCCATGTACGCGCGTGCAACACACGAGGGACATAGCTCAGTGCACACAGCACATCATAGCGGAACAAAACATCACACCGAAACCCAGCCCAGCCCAGCCCAGCACACAAGACGCCAGCAAGTGAGTCTCTCACCCTTCAGCTAGCTCCCCTCCGGATGCCCTGAAAATCTCATTAACCTAATATGAATTGTAGTGCAATGAATTGTAGTGCACAGCGGAAGCGACGATAGCGTTGAGGTGAGAGGTGGAAGTGGCAGGCGTGGATGGTGTGTTTTACTATTCTTGCCAGGCGTACGAGTATGTACTGTAGGCTTTTAAATAACAGTATAACTACTGCCCGCTGTTACAGCCACGAACTAAACAGAAACATTTGGATCCTTGAGGTGAGGTACCTTAGAGGGCAAGATCGATTAAAAAAAACTAATAACTCCGGCCACACGAAGCAGCAAGGGCTGGATCGATACCTCCATAGTTCTTAGTGTCCAGACTACCAGGTACAAGGCAGGTGCCCTGTAGAGCACTTCCCCCCCTCGTCTCCCTTTCCTTTTGACGTACTTTCGCCTTCGGAGGTTCCGTCATCAAATATCAAAATAACGCCTTCGGATAAGGGTGGTTACGTCCAACAGCCGTATATGGCTGTCACATGAATCACCGGTGCGAGTTAGTCTATCTATATGTCATTCTCGTATATCAGATACCCTGGCATAGGGTACTGCAAACGAGTGCAATATCAGGTATGTTGGTATGCGTACTTGGAACCTCGACAATGGGACCGTTGGGAAAGGTGACCGCCTTGCCGCCATAGCGGGCCAAAACACTGTAAATATTATACAAGCGGACAATAAGAAATCCCACATTATCATCGAAATCCTGCGGACCGCGCAACAAACTCCCAATCTCAATCTTCAACCTTCAATCGCAGTCGTCAATCTCAATGTTCAACCTCAACGTCCAATCTCAACCTTCAATCTCAATATTTCGTCCATCAATCAAACATAATCACAATCAAAATCCTACCTTATCCTCGAACTCCTGCGGGTCGTACGCCACCTTGGTCCCCGTGTAGGTGTCGTCGGTAAATTGCCGCATCACGAACGTATCTGCCATATATCGACGGTCGCATTCGCATTCGTGTAAAGGTGTTAAGACTAACTATTTAATAATCAACATTCTGTTCATATATACCTATACCTGCTGCAGGTTAGGCTAACCAGTTCGTATGGCTACAGTACGCGACAGATGTTGAGAATCGGATACTTCAGAATTTCAGGCTCATGTTTTGGAAAAAAAATAAGAACATAACCTCTTTTGTACTGAAAATAGTGTACGACACACCCTGCCTTACATGAGAATTCCAGCCTGGCCAGAAATAAGAGATGCTTAACTGGTGTCGCGTACTGTATTTAATAGTACCGGTAAATGCTGTGTGTGTTCTTCCCATTACACTGTCCTTTCCACTCATCTACACCCAGCAAAACCAGTGTCCGTGCCGATGTCTCCTCCTAAAGAGATAGCTCTGTGGACACAATCTACAAGACAGAAGTGAGTGGTAAACCTTTGTATATCCTATATATCATACCAAAAACTAAGAATCGGGTTTCTTAGGCTAATCAGTTCGTTGAGCTACTATTAATAGGAAAAAGCTAACCTATTAGACTAGACTGCCTACCCAAACTAAGAGTCATGTTTCGTTGTTAATGGTAGACTAACTAGTCCGTTACGCTGCCGATAAAATGCCGACCAATTACCTACCCAAACTAAGCCATACACCACTCTCCCTCCCTGGAACGGCGGGGTGGCAGGCCGGCCGGACATATCATACGGATGGACGTGTCAAAGTCAAGCGGTTCCAATGTTGCGGGCCGAGGGAGAGTATTTTCCAGGGCGTTTGACGGTCACGCCGCTTCTCGCGGGACGGATCGGTCAGGATGACCCAACCCGACCCGTGAGATTTGAAAATCTCCTGACCCGACCCGTCATATTTCGAACACCTCCTGACCCAACCAGACCCGACCCGCGAAACTTCAAAAACCTCCTGACCCGACCTGCAGGCCGGGTTTTGACCCGTAAAAAGCTACCAGGTATAGTATTGTGTATTTTTAACCTTACAACATTCGCGTCTGCGTGTTAGTGCATAGAAGCAGCAGCAGTGCAGCGGATTCGAGCGTAGAGTGAGCCACCATCATCCAAAGTCGTGACGCATCAATGGGGGCGAAGGCGATTGATGAACCGTCGACAACAGTCGAGGCACACAGAGGTAACGTGTCCGGCGTCAGGAGTGTTCCTGCGCGAGGGGCCTTTTCAATGTTTACCTTATAAACAGCATCTACGTATTTTAATGTATTCAGAGGGCGCCCGCTCATAAGAGATTCGATCGTGAGAAATCAGGACTCGTGTTGTCACGATAAATATTTTGACCAAAGCAATGGTGCTCAGGGTCGGGTGCTGTACTAAACCCCACATGATAGCAAATAGTAGCCTGTGCTCAATGGTGGCGACAAAAATAAGAAATCGAACCTCGATGGCATTTCTTACTAGGGGGGGCGCCCCCTGTATTGAATATTGCCCGTCGAAAGATTAACATTGAGATTCGAGCATTGGAATCCGTTGAGAGATGAGATATCATGATATCATATGATACAATCACACCATCACCCGTCGACGACAAGTCAACCAGGGCTGAATTAATATACACCCAGTACTACAGCTGTAGTTCTACATACCATGGCTGCTCTCTCTAGTATCTATTAATAGTGGTCACGACTAGCATTAATAGCACAGGACCCCTACGGGAATAAGAAACAGAAATACTGGCCCAGGCTGGATGTCTTTTTTGGGTGGAAGAGGGTGAGTTCTACACCAATTTCAGCAAAACGACTCCCAGATGTCTTGTATTTCCGTAATTTTTAGCCTGCCTTTGCTAGTATTATACCCTGTTTCTTGTTTAGGCGTCCTATGCAGGTACTGTTTTAGATTGCATCTCACCCATGACAAGCTCGTTTCCACCTGAGGCCGCCATGGAGGTGCCCGTCTTCAAGGGCCAGCCCGCGTAGGTAGTGTAGGTAGCAGTGCATGTCGGGGAGGGTGAACAAGCAGTCAGCACCCAGGGAGCAAGCAATCGGCGTAAGGAGGACGGAAAATGAAGATCATACTTAGCAATTCATCTTTCAGAGAGAGGCAAGACCAAGATTGGCAAGGCTGCTGCGGTAAAGAAGCTACTGCAAAGAGAGGGTGAGAGACGCTTTTTATCAGCTTGCACAACCAATTGCTGTGGGTGGTTCCTTATGTAACACAGACGTGACACATTCATATAATCAATAGGTGATGACGACGTCGCAACGAAAGCAAGGGGGGCAGGAACAGCTGCCTCGCATTGCTGGGCTGGGAGAGATCCTGAGATACACTCGTACAGCTGGGGAATGGAAGCACTATCAAACAGCGGTAGGCATCGGAAACTACCTACCTGGTACCATGGTATCCCAGAGCGTTCGGCGCTACTACTCCCATACTCCGTGTACCTGGTGTACCCGTAATAATGCCGGCAAAAGCCCCCCTTAGGAAAACGCGTCAGGGGCGTTATTTTCCGCAAAAATGGAAAACGAGCAAAAAAGAGGGTAAACGTCCCAACCTAATCAACACAACAAGACTAAAAACGCCCACGGCACAAGATGAACGCCCCCGCCATTCAAACTCTTGGAGTACACGCCCCGGGGGCGAGCTGGCAAGTCAGTAATATTATTATTTAATTTGCCATCTGACAGTGTGTAGCGTTAGTGTCATTATATAGCATGGTAAGTGTGCGAAATGTAGCTGCTTCCAAAGCAGGCAAAGGGGCGCTTAAGATGGAGAAGTCGATATGTGGGTAGGTAAATGTTTCGCGCAACAGCAAAAACACAGGTCCTTCGCGCGAACAAACAGGAGAAATTCAACACTGACTCTTGCAGTTTTATATCATACAACTATAATAATCAGGGGACTAATGCTGGCAAGCGCTCCCCCCACGCTAAACGCCCCGGGCCGCTGTTTTTCATTAAAAAGGGCAACAACCGCGGTAAACGCCCCCCCTATAATAAAACTAGGTAAAAGTCATCCCTTATATATACGTAATATTTCATGAGGACATACACACCCTGTAATACGCGCGATCGGAGTATCACACACAGCTTGCAAAGATGAGTTTCGACCAAAAACATTTCCATCTTACAGCTGTAGTGTATTTTTTATTTTTTTGTAACATACGTAAACAGAAAGTGGATGTGTGGGTACTGTGGGTAGGTATGCTATAATACCTGTTTTTGCGCAACAGCTAAGACAGGTCCTTTGAACAACTCAGAACATAGACGACACTGACTCCTGCAGTTTTTCACAACTGCGTTTGAGTGCCTTGCCGATGCAGCTGGGTTACGGCTTGACCAACACCAATGATCTGATTTAGTACCTGCTGTTGTGCTGTTGCGTGCGTGGGAGAGAGGAGCGTGCGTTCATGTCTTCAGTTTTTTTATCGCTCCGGGGGGTGAAATTTCCAGGAACGTTTTTTCAGATTACACATGATAAACAAACACCCCGTGACACCTTTGTACGGTAGGAAAGTAATATGGTACCAGGTACGTGTCAAACCCTAAGGCGTTTATATATATATACCAGCGATACCGTACGTTTGTAGCGGCGGTGGCGGTTGTGATGGTGATGGTGGTTGTGCATGATCGCACTGAAAAACCCTTCTGACCATCATCCATGGCCACAGACTAGCAAAAAGAACACGAAGGGAGAGAGTAAAAGATAACCGGTAAAGAAGTTTGATCACACCACACCGCGGAAAGGCTGGGCTTCTTCTGCCCCACGCTCGTCTGGAGCGAGAACTTGTTCCTTCGCCGGAACCTCTGGTACCACTTTTTGAACTTTTGGTGAAACCTCTCCATGCTGGCAGGCGGATCATCTGAGGGGATCCCTCCGAACGCGTCCGGCTGAAGGGCCATCAACTTGCACATGACCACAACGCGGGTCACTTCCATGCCCAGCTTACGGCAGACGTTGATGTAGTCCACGAGCTCGGCCTCGACGCCCTTCGTCGTGGGTGCGGCTCCTGCGTGAACCTTCTTCTTTCCTTTCCCGCTGCCCCCAAGTTCCTTCTCTTTACGAAGCCTGTCCTCGTTTTGAACCCAATCCCGGATCCGCTTCGGACACAGCCCCTGTCCCAGCCCGGTCGCCGCTCCACGGTTTCCCACGACGCCCCCGTTGGGGCATGGGAGGCGGGTATAATCGACTACCCTGAGCTTGGTCGCTGTCGAGTACGAGTGCCGTCCCTTCGGCCCCACTGAGCGCTCCAACTCAAAGCTCGGAGGGTAAATGCGCGCGCATGGTCTGCGCCGTTTTTCCGCCGCCTGCGCCACTTGACCAGGACGAGTCAAGCTTCCCCCAGAGTTTGGGTGCACGTCAGCAGCAGTGCTTTTATCCGTGCTGCTGGGCGCCTTGTCGGTGGTGCTGGGTTGAGACATGATCAACACCTGCTGTTGCTGTACTGTTATTAACAGGCAGATGTGTCTAGTGTGTATGATATGTGTGTGTGAAAGGTGTGTGTGAGTGTGAGTGTGTGTGTTTTTTGTTATCGCCCCGGGAGGCGAAATTTACAGGAATACTTTTCCAGAATACGCCCTGGCGAGCACATACTGGTAGTAAACACCCCGGGCGACGCCCCGGGGTGTCTTTTTACGCTCGGGAAGTACGCCTCCCGGGGCGTTTTTATACGCACGATCCCAGAGCCTTGAGCTCCTTGGTAGGCTGCTATGATAGGACTACTGCTTGTTCAGTCAAAGCCACGGCTATGGACTTGCCAGACTACTACTTGTACTCGTGTAATGCTGTACTGCTGTGCTGCTGTATCTACTTCGTAGTTCTGCTATCTTTCGTCAACGAAGAACTCGTAATTCGCTTTGAGCATATGGGCAAAGGCAAGCAGTTCACTCTCACCTTATATCTGCAAGCAGTTGCCGGTGCCGAATGAGCGGAGCGCGGTGAATGTAATCCCACTCTCCACGCACACGTGACCGGTGCTCGCGCCGAGAACAGTAGAGAGCACGCAGCAGCTCGAATTGTCATGTGGTGCTGCGGCATGGTTGCTTCTAGGCTCGGTGTCGAGGAAGTATCATCCCCTAGTCCCCTGGTTCCTGCCAAAACAGAAACGCCTCTCGGAAACCTTCCATGTAAGCACCAACCTCGCACTTTCGTGCACTTTGCTTCGTCGTTCTCGTTTGTCATCCTAGGTGAGCCACTACGCCGGCTTGCTTGTGTCTGCCGTCCTAGCATGTAATGCACTCGAGCTTTTTTCACTAGCGCACAGCAGGAACGGTACACACCCGAAGGAAGCAGAGCAAGAGCTGTCTGAATCGTCGTCGTCATCAATTCGTCGTTCGTGTGTGTTCTCTACAACGCACGGCGTAAACATCAGAACCATACATATGCTCGCCTCGAGGGCCGCTGTGCACGTGCTGACAGAAGCAACGCCTTGACCTCGACACCGCGCAGTAGACCTCTCGCATTGCCTGTGAACCCTCTGCACCTTCTAACCTCTTCACGGCACCCTCTTGCACGCTCTGCCGCCGCCATCGCTGTGCTTTTCCAGACCTATATAGCCATGTTCTCCGCAGCACTTTCCGCCGCTGGGGCTAAGGCCCCCACCGCCGCTCGCGGCATTGCTTCCAGCGCCGCCCGGATGTCGGGACGCAAGTTCTTCGTCGGAGGCAACTGGAAGTGCAACGGGTCCGTGGCTAAGGTGATGCTTGGTCATGCTGGGTCATACTTGGTGATGCTTGGGCGTGTCAAAGATACGCGTAGCAGGCGCGAGTCTGGTTCGCCGTAGGGTTCTCAGACGAAGCTGAGCAATGATCATCGAGTGTGTGACTGAGTGAAGTAGCTCTGGAAAAATGGTTTGTTCTGTGGATTTGTCGCAACGCATCACACAACGGAGATGAAGAAAGTGTTGATGTTCACTCATTTTGCGCATTATTGTTGGTGCATTTCGGGTTGTTTGGTTTGGCGCAACGTGTCAATCTAGCGTATGTATGGCTACAGTGAGAACAACGCAAGCGAGCAAACCGCAGTGACAGCATTGTCTTGCGTTATCGAGCCAGCGACCCCCCTGTGTCCATCGGATAGTAGTGATGCCGTGATTGATTGATGCTCGGATTACGTTGTCCAGTTGTTACGGTCACGTAAGGTCACCATTTCATTTCCAACCGATCATTTCCAGAACCCAGGACCCTCGAGGCAAAAGGATGCGTGGTGCTGTGGTGCTCGGTGCACAGTCTGTACCATCTTCGTGGCTTCGTGCTGTCGTCTTGTATTCCACAACACAGCTTACGTGGCAGCCATATCATAGCAGTACGCAAAGTTTACAAGTTTTACCACTCGCATTTGGTTCTCTATTACTACTATTAATAATAGTGTTCCTTTACGCTTTTGGTGATGTGGTTTTCCCTCTAGCTCTCCCATTTTTAGACTACACATCCACACCATGTCCACACTACTAATAATAACATAAATACGAGTACGTACCCTGCGGCCACAGGAATAGTCTACGAGTACTGCAAATGCTGTACTTTAAAGTACTTGTTACATGAGTTCATAGTCTTCAACAGAAAGAGTACCCGTGTATACCAGGCACCCGGTACCTGGTACGGTTGACAATGTGTAGCTTGAGTAGATATGCTAACTGTTGGATTGATCATGTGTTGGTACCTGGTATACCTTAGCGCATCAGGTTTAATGGACGAACGTTAGGGTACCACCTCGGCTCTGTGTGTGTGATGTGAGTCCGCGTGGCGTTTGTCTGCTTGCCCCTCTCGGCTGCACGCGCTGGTTGTCCTGCACCTATCATGCTATACCTTATTTCTTCTGTTTTGTGGTTTGGCAGGTCGAGGAGCTGGTGGGCGTGCTGAACGCCTCCAACATCACCTCCAACACCGAGGTTGTCGTGGCACCGCCGTCGGTGTACCTCCACGGTGTGTCGCAGAAGCTCAGGGGCGACGTCAAGGTACGATAAACTGCGAGTAGGTCTAACAGCGTAAACGAACGGTAGCAGTGGCTCCTCTAAACCTGTTGTTAATAAGGATACACGGCGGTAGTAGTGCGCGACATGAGTTCAAAATCTGGCAGTTGAGAATTTCAGGCTGAGTTTTCATGTAATTTAAGAATTTACAGCCAAGCATTTGTGGACGCCACTCTATATTCAGTATAACAGCTGTCGACTTTCTTATTTCCCCGTATTTCTTAAGTCTGAGTTTCATGTGGTGCTCTCTCTTTTGAGAAGGCCGTAGTGTAGGGGATAGGGAGCAACCGGCACTATAAAGGGATCGCTACCGTAGTCTAATATTACACAGTACCGGTAGAGGTAGAGGTTAATGTTATCGATGCGCAAGCGATTTTACCTTCTCGTCTTTCGCTGTGCTTCTGCTTGCTGCTGGCTGCGCGAAATGCGTGCGGGTTGTGGTTGTGTAGTTTGTTGTGGTGCTGGCTTCGTTATTTTTACCGTGCTTTTGTGATTTTGTATCATTCTCTCCAGTCTCTCGAGACTCTTCTTGTGGTCTTACGTTTTTTCTGTGCGTTTAGGGGTTGCTTCGCGAGTGTTTCGTGTTCCTTGCTTGCGTGATCATGTACTACTTGCTGCTATATACTGGAGGGCCGGAGGGACCTGGAGAGGCTTATTTTGTTGTATATATCATATTGGGCTCTTTGAAGGCGAGGCGGAGGATTGATTTATATCCCTCGTGTTACCTTGTGTGAAAAAAG
>JBBMKB010081065.1:0-10342 GCA_037833945.1 Alaria marginata
CCCATCGCCTAAAGGTTCCGCCACCACGCCGATTGAGTTCTCCACCCCACTGCTATCCCCTGACACCGCTTGGATATCGCGCCAAACCCGAAAGCAGCAGCAGCAGCAGCTGTAGTAGCAGTAGTAGCAGTAGTAGCTGTAGTAGCTGTAGTATAGCTGTAGTAGCTGTAGTAGCAGTAGTAGCTGTAGTAGCTGTAGTAGCTGTAGTAGCAGAAGTAGCAGAAGTAGCAGGAGTAGCTGTAGTAGCTGTAGTAGCTGTAGTAGCAGGAGTGTTTTAAACCTCTTTCAGAGACTAAATTGCAACTGAGCAGCAGCAACAGCAACAGCAGCGGCAGCAGCAGCAGTGTTTTAATCCTTCTCGTCTATTGAATTGCAGTCAAGTCTGTCCTGTTCTTGACGGGAAACTCGCGCTCGTGTAGTTTTTCTCTGCTGCTCTCCCCCGAGACGGAATTATCAAAAACAGGGGGCAGCAGAGATCCACGGAGCCGCGCGCTTCTCGCGCGGCCCCTGTTGCGCGACTAGGAGCTCCAGCAGCTCAAGGCTCTTCTGCAGCGGGAGAGTGGGCGGGAGGGGGTTTGGTAGCCGTAAGTCCCAAGCGTGACAGAACGTGAGAGAAATATTCATGGTTATGAGCTATGACCCTGTAGTGCGCTCTTCGATACTATTATTACGGGGGAGCATAGTTAATAGGACCAAATATTGAAAGTAAAAACAGAGACATGTATAGGTTTTTGTATCTACCGTAGGTCCTATTAACTACAGTACGTTCCCCCGTAATAGTAGATTAGTCATGTAACTTTAGTATACCCGTGGGAAATGCTGTAGACTGCAAGCGGGGCTTCGCCGCTGTGGGCTGATACCCGCCGCTGCTCCGGGCATGCTCGAAAAGGCCGGGGACGTAGGGAATTATTAATATTACGGGGGACCATAGTAAACAGGACCAAATATTGGTAGTAAAAATAGAGAATATATAGGTTTTTGTATTTACCGTAGGTCCTATTAACTACGGCCCCCCGTAATAGTAGACCGGTGGGTAATGCAATAGACTAAAACCAACAAGAGCTGTACCAGGTACGTCAGAGCATTCGAGTTCAACGAACCTCGCAGGCTGTAACCGCACCGATATCGGAGGCTTTCCTCTCGCCGCGGGCAACGCTGGTAGACCAAAAGCGTTCGGCGTGTGTGTGTGTAAACAAATGGGTCGAGGTGCATCGGACTTATGGCCCAGACGAGACACGAACAGGGCTGCTTTAAAACATATATGTACTTCAGATACGACAGCTGTGAGTTATTTTACCAATTGAATGGTCGATACTAATCTTTTCAAAGCTGCGTGCTACTTCGGCCGCGGCTTTGTACGGGAGATCGCGATTTCGCCCTGCTTGATTATGTGTTGTCCAACCACGTACCCTAATCAAACCCACCCGCTTGTTGGATACACGACGAAGCAGTAGTACACAGCCTCATATATGCTGACATACTTACAGCAATTACGTATTGTGCCTGTCACAGAAGTTAGCACGAGCAGCGCTCCCCTTTGAAAGTTCAAACGGAAAATGAACATATGCCACGGTAAAGGTGCAGAGTCATCCGACGGTAGGGGTGCAGCGATACGTGTATGAGCTCCTGACACGAGGAGCTCAATATCTCACCCGAAACATGACATCCAAGATTCTCGTTCGCGCAACCCGATCAGCAATTCTATCCGGTACGAGTCCTGAAACAAAGGCACTCGATAAATGATCATACACCATCCGGTAGTTCGTCACTTCGGGAGCTCAACCGGTCAGGAACGTTTGACCCCAAGAAGTGCAACCCCTGTACCGTGGGATGACTCGGGCACCCTTTTTTTTTCTGAGGCTCCTAACCCAAAGAACACTTTTTTTAGCAAGCCGAAAGCGCAAATCCGATAACCAGACCCATGGCCTACGCAGGTATAAAAAATATTCATTTAGCAAAACAAAAGAATGGCATTCCGACGATTTTTTGGTTAAGGAGCCCCGTCATTCATGAAATAGTTTCCACTAAAAGTGCTATTTACGGGGGACCATACTAAACAGGACCAAAATATTGTGAGTAAAAATAGGTAATTATATCGTTTTTTGAGTTTACCGTAGGTCTTGTTTACTCATGGTCCCCCGATAACAATAGTATATCGTAGCCCGCCATCAAAGGGAAGGGTAGAAACTTATAATAAAAGACGATTATTAAAATATTTAACAGCATCGGGTACACGAAAAGCAGTCAGTCCGAGCTTATATATTCCAGGGAATGTGTGCGATGTAAGGAGCGGCTTGCGCCACACGCGCACTGCCCGATGATGCGTGCACTGCTGCTGCTGCTGCTGCTCTCTCTTCTCACAGCAAGCAGTCATCGCTTTGGTTAGATCATCGCGCTTGCCGATTCTTCGGCGCCAAAAGAGTAAACAGGGTGGGTGTCCACAGCCGTCTTTATCGGGCCCGTAAATTATACCACGTATGGGCGGACGTCTAACGTGGCGACTGCTGCTGCTGCTCCTCCGCACGGGAAACACAAGTGCTCCCCGGGACTCTCAACATGGCGATCTCCTCGTGGAACGCATCGCGTCGAGTAAAGTCCACCTCTCTATAACGCCTGAAAATAACGTGCCCAGAAAAAAAACCCCGAGACACGGCTGCTGTGCTGCGCCTGTCCTAGAAGCCATGCTGAGATAATAATGGGCGCCGCCGCGAGCGTACCCACTATCATCCTGGAATCAGCGAACAGTAGAGGCCTACTATTAATATCAGTACAATCAATCGCGGATTTCGTCTGTCCAGGCTCGATATCGCGATCGCGCGATTGATATCACATCGAGTGGTGCACGTGAGAGACTGGAAACTTGCCCAGGCTAAAACGACGAGACACGGGTTGTGCTGCCCCCCCAACGATCACGAAGCCATGCCGAGGAAATGGGCCCCTCGCACCAGGAAAAATAGTCCGCCTTCTTCGGGCCAGGCGAGCTTCGGGTGAAAAGAAACATTCAACACCAGCTTTTCGTCGGCATATGATACCAACGAAATTTTTCATGTAAACGGGGCAGGAAACACGCAGAACACAAGCTTTTCTGAAGCTTCGAGGTCACGCAGGAAACAACCGACTCCAATCCCGGGAGGTGGACGGCTTCCCACGACAACTCCGTGCTCCTAACACGATCCCGAAGCAGCCTCGACCGTACCAGGTACTAGGTACCCGGTGCCAGGGTACCTGGTACTGGTATGTTTTTATCAGGTTCGAGGCCGAACGATAAACGGCATTGGTCGCGTTGTAATCGACTTCGTATCATACCTTCCCCCAAACAACCCCCTTCAATGCGGGTTGTTTAGAAAGTTTCCGTGCAACAGAACGACCATAGGATGACCGTCTTTGTATATTCGTTCTGTCGACCCTCATACTAGCACTCAGGGGGGCCACCGACTTATAGCTTTCACGAGGACATGCACACCCCGTCACACGCGCGATCGAAGTATCACACGCAGCTTTCAGACAAGATGAGTTTCGACGAAATTTCCGATCTGAGGTGTCTTTTCAAGTCGTCACCTTTCTTTCAGCAAGGCCTGTCTGAGCCCCCCCCGTGCGTCAAGTCACTAGAGGCTCCCGCGGCGCCATCGAGCCATCGATGCTCTACAGGGTCGCCCGTCACCCGTCACCCGTCCTCGTGTGCTCGTGCAGATGGGCTTCGGGAGGGGTGCTCGCTCGCTCGCTCTCCGAGTGCCTGGTAGTCAGGGTGCGGTAGATATGTTGCGTTTCGTTTACGGTTTCGTAAAAAGTGCGGCGAGATTATAATAAAGTTTCGATTCGTCGACTTTCGACGAATAATGCCGAATGTCGTACTGCTGTATACCAGCAGAGCTTTGCAGATTATTGATTGGTAACTGACTGCTGTAGACCATTAACCATTAATAGACTGTCGTATCATACTACCTGGTATAAATATTGTCGTGGTACGAATTTCGACACGATGCCGAACTGCTGCTGCGCACGGATCATATCACACATGACATGATACGTGCGTAATTATTACAGGATCCGAAGGTGTTACAAGGCAGCGGAGCAGCACGAGAACGCACGCCAACTACAGCTTCAGTTGATGTCGGACTTCACGGGCAGCAGCAGCAATGCTCCTCAGTGCGACAACCACAGCAGTGGCGGCAATATCACTGCTGCCCCTGCTCCCGCTTCTGTCGGCTTTGAACCAAACGCAAACGATGCTGCCTGCGGTGTTCTACAAAAGCTTGCTGCTGCTGCTGCTGCTGCTGCAGGAGCGCCACATCTACCCTACAACCCGTACCATGGTGTCGAGCTCTGCAACCCGGGCATCGCTGTTACGATCGCAGGCGAAGCTGAGCGCATAATCGCACGCCAGGTACGAAGAGCGCTCTCCCCTGCAGCAGCAAGCAGTATATATATATATATACCCCGAAGCAGCACAGGATACGTATACTCGTATACAGTACCGGCCCTCTGATAAGAAACCGAGATATGGTTACAGGCTGGGTTTCTTATTTGAGAATGTGTGTGTCCTACACTAACTTTAGTATAACAGCTGTCGACTTTCTTATTTCCCCGTAATTTTTAGGCTGAGTTTCTTAAGGGGCTCTTTCTTATGAGAGGGCCGGTAGTGTAGACGATCATACGAGTCCTTACCCTTTCGCTGCTGCAAAGAAATCCCACACTAAATCCAGGTAGTTAGTCCCTAAAAACGTGGGTACACTTGGAAAGGGGTTGTCCGCCTGCATACGATCGTAGTAGTACGTACCGGGTACACTATCTGTTTGTGGTTGTTCCAGTTTTCGTATATACCAGGTACGTATAGTATTGTTTTATGCTGATAATATATTTAATTATGTATGTCCCGTCTTCGGGCACAGGAAATGAGTAAAAAGCCGACCAACCTTTGTCTTGGATATTAAACTCACCGGGAGCCACAAACAAACGCAACACGAAGTCATACAGCACATACACGAAAACGCAGGACTCCGCAAATTGTCGCAAGGAGCTTGTATCATACCGCCGATAGTACCTAGCCAGCAAACCGTATCGGATAGTTTCACATCACGGACAGATCATCTAGATCATCTAGATAATCTAGCTCATCTACGTAGGTCGTGTATCTGCGGTTACGAGATGTTGTGCAGGATCTGTATATAGAGAGTACAGATCCAACCCCAAGGGAAAAAAAACTATTACGGGGGACCGGTAAATAGGACCTACCTTGAACACAAAACCTATTTATTCCACTATTTTTGCTAACAATATTTGGTCTTATTTACTATGGTCCCCCGTAATAGATCATTGCAGAACGTACGGCTCCCGCCCGGGGGTAACAAGACCATGCAGATTTTCCCTGAAAGATCTCGATCATCAAGTGGGGATCGGTAAGACCATGCGGATCTTCTCTGAAAGATCTAGATCATCAAGTGGGGATCGGTGATCTACCCTTGTGGTGGATAGTTTCCAGTCAACTGCCAACCGGTCGGTGGAGTATACTCGTATTATTCAGCCAACGCACCGCGTTTCCTAACATGCCCTGCTACTTTGTTTTCGACAGCGTCGAGACGATGACTATTTACTCACAGATTGTGTTTACCTACTGAGTTATAATATGTACCTGGGTAACATAGGGGTCAAATACCCAGCTCAGGGAAAGCCGTATGCAAACGCGAACAGCGAACGATGCTATTAATAGCCGGCCGTTATCTCGTCTCTGTTTTGCGCTTGAAAACCCAGACTATCTCGTAGCACGTGAAACAGTGAACGATCCTAACCTGTTGTTATCTCGTCTCTGTTTTGCGCTTGAGAACTCAGATTTTCTCGTAGCACTTCAAAGATCGAACGATGCTAACTCGCTGTTGTCTAGTCTCCGCTTTTAGTGTATTCCTAGAACAGTCACTGTTGTTTGTGCAGACTAGTGGATAGGACTTTTTAACTAACACTCAGAGTAGCTTAACCTTACCAATGCACCCCACTCCCGCCCCGTTAGAAAACTAATCAACAGGAGCAAAAATGCTGGTTGTAAAAAAAACACCCGCCTTTGCAAAGAAAACACAACAAGAACCGTCCCCCGCCCCCGCCCCCCTACCCCACCCCGCCCTTTCCTCTACCCCATCTCCACGCCAAGCAACCCCGGGCCGCACCCCCTCCCCCCCCCGTCTCTGCCGGTGTTTCGGTATATAGCGCGAGCGCACTACCCGGGCGATGGAAAATGCGCTCGCAGATGTAACGAAAGCGGAACACGCGGCGCAGACCGAGACCGTGCGGCATCAGCTTGGCCAAATGGCCCTGCGTCGTCGCTGGGACAACGGCAAGCAGCGGAGCAGAAGAGAGCTGGGCTGGACAGGAGGAGACGCGATCGGGTGCGCCTTTTGTTTGATCGTCCTCTGTGTGACGATTTAGTCGTAAGGCCATTGGCGAGGCACCTCATCCCAGTAACGGAAGGCGTTTTTATTTGGAGGGTGCGCGAGTCATTCTCATTGGCCGAGGACTGTTCCCAGAACTTTCTTGGGAGGCCGGTGCTACACCAGGCAGTTCTGGTGCAATGCCAACTCGAGCCAGAACTGCCTAACTCCCAGCTTCTTAAAAAAATAAAAATAAAGTGTTGTTGCGTACGGTATGCCGGACATCACCACCCACCCCTCGAAGGTCCCGCTCGCGGCAACCTTCTCCACTGCTCCGCAAGGCGTCGATACATTGCAGCATTCGTTAGTTATTTCACTGACGACTGCTACAACAGAGGAAGACCTTTTTGCCTGGCAAAAACAGTTTATGATTTCCGGTGCTCCTTAACCCAATATAGCTAGAATGCCAGCTTTTTTGTTTTTGCGTTTTGGTTTCGGTTTTATACCTAGGACATGACATTATTCATCGGGTTGCACTCTCGTTTTGTTTTCGTTCTCAAAATCATATTTTTGACTTACTGTTAGTATAGAGTAATATAATATTCCTCAAGTGAGGAGCCTCAGAAGGCAAATACCCTCAGAAGGCAAATACTAATGGTGCACCTCTACCGTAGTACGTGTCCACTCGAAGGCGGAAATTGTTTAAACGTTCAACCCCGCACTACTATGTTATGGAGTGATGTTCGTAGATAGCTATAAATATGAAGATAGGTCTCTAGAACGGTCCTTGCGGACCTGATAGAGTATGGGGCTGTTCCAGGATTTGTGTTCTTCAAGTCCTAAAGTGGTCGAGAGGGGCGGAACATTATTAGTATGATCCGAGGCCACACATAGCTTGTACAGTCACTTGGAGTTTGACCCGTCTCACGAGCTCTGTCTATCGAAGAAGCATCTAATAAGAACAAGCTACACGACGCGAAGCTGTGCCTCCCAGTACCGTCACCCCCTGTACCCCACCACTCAGCATACTACGACAACTACGTGTTGTATATAGGTATCACACACAGCTTGCAAAGATGAGCTTCGACCCAATTTTTCGATCTCACAGCTGCAGTGTATTTTTTATTTTTTGTAATATAGGTGTTTTTGTAACTTATCTCATTACCGCCCACCGCAGGTCGCGCACGCGGCAACATTCCCCACAGCCACGCAAGGCGGCGGTGGGGCGGGCGGCGATAACAGCCCCCCCCTGGGCTAAAGAATTTCACAAGATCAAGTCCCGTGCGTCGTGGGCAGACGCCCTGGAAGGGGGTCGGGGTAACGACGCACCACCGCCGTCTCGTACGCTGTCTGCGACGGCATCTCCATTCGATGCGGCACCTACCATATCGCCGACTGCGCTAGCTACAACGACGTCGGATGTTCACAAGATGCAATCCCAAGCATCACGAACCGACGCACTGACGGAGAGGGTTGTTGACGCGCCACAGACTACTACTGCGCTACCTGGGACGGTATCCCCTTTAGCTCTGGCTAGTGGTGGCGGAAAGGACACACCGCTGTCTCGTACGCTGTCCGGAACCGTACTCCGGTTCGCTGGGGGGCCTTCGGCGCCCTCGACTGTGGTCCCACCCCCGTCTCCGGGAGTCGAAGGTACAGGTAATATCTGTTTTATTTGGTGAGATCGGTGGTGATATGATGGCACCCTTAGAGTGGGTTGAGCCGCCATCCGCAACAAAAAACAAAGCAGCGACCTTCGTAGTACGCTCAATGGCATTTTAAACGGCGCCCGAAAACTTTCGCGACCTCTCGCCGTCCAACGCGTCAGGCCTAAGCGGCGATGAAAAAGGCGCTACAGACGCGTTCTACGATAGAGGTATATAGCACTTTTGGCGTTTTTGACTTTCTGGATGACGGAGCGCTCCTTAACCCAAAATCGTCGAAATGTCGTTATATTTTTGCAATACTATTTGTTTTGTATAAATGGGCCACGGGTTTGTTCATCGGATTGCACTTTCAGTTTGCTTTAAATATATATTTTTTCGTTGAGGCAGAGAGCACTTCAAGTGAGAACCCTCAGAAGGCAAATACTAATGGTGTTATACTATAGTAGAATGCATCTACAGGCATACTCCGCAGTATAATGGGGTGAAATATTTTAATAAACCTGTTTGTTTAAGGAGATCATACGTGTTACTACGGAGAAACGTAGTTAACAGGACCTACGGTCAACACAAAAACCTAAATATTTGTCTATTTCTACTACCAATATTTGGTTCTATTAACTACGTTCCCCCGTAAAAATACAGTATCGCTTTAAGAGACGATATGGCGCCCAAAAAACAACCTTTGCGGCCATCTTCACTGTGCGGAAGGAATTACGTTTTTCTTCAAATAACGACGTGGCGCCGAAAACTTTCCCGGTGAATGCGTCAGGTGGGAGTGGCCGTGAAAAAAGCGGTACTACTATCGACGACGACTGGGTTGTCAGAAAAATCGCCCAGATAAGGAGGCCTTCCCGAAGCATCGACTCGGCGATGGGAGAAACGCCGGTTCCCTTACGTCCTGCTCAGAAAGAGCGAAACACTAACACGCCTTCTTACGTTTCCGCCGGGGAAGCGAAGATGTGTCCCCCCTCTTCCGCTGTACGGCACGGCTGCAGTGGCAGTGCCAGCGGTGATAGTGGTGGTGGTGGTAGTGGTGGTAGGGTTGGGGGTAGTGGTGACGATGGTGGTGGTGTTGGTGTTGGTGTTGGTGTCGGTGTCGGTGGTGGTGATGCCAGAGACAAGGAAAAGGGGGGAAATTGGCGGCCGTCGGGAGGAGGAGCAGCCGTTTCAGGTGAACCAGAGGGCTTCGTAGTCGGCAAGATAGACAAACTGCTGCAAACAGTATTCCATACTACTTCCAAATATCTTGCATGCTACCGTAGGGATGCACCGATTTATTTATGTGTCCCCTCGCTTGAAGTGACCATACCTCACCCAAACATCGATTTAAAAAAAAAGCGCTACCCGCTGAAACATCCCATAGCCTACTTATACAACCAAACGAATTGCGAAAAAAGAGTGAAATTCCGACGGTTTTGGGGTCAAAGAGCCCCGTCATTCAGAAACCATCTAAGCCAAATGGTGCTATCAATAAATACCTCTATCGTGGCAAGCGTAAAACAGTGCACTTCTAAGAGGGTTCAGGAGTGTGCTACGACGGAGTGATCCCACGGTAGGGGTGCAGCAAGAAGTTTCTGAGCTCCTAACATGAGGAGAGCTCAATATCTCACCCGAAACATGATTTCCAAGGTTTTCGTTCGCGCAACCCGATCAACATTTCTATGCGCTAGTTCTAAAACAACTATATACTCGTAAAATTGCCATACCAACCAGTAGTTCCTCACTTCAGGCGCTTAACTATATTAGTCAGAAACGTTTGGCCCAAAAAGTACAACCCCTCCCGTGGGATGCCTCAGAGACGCGTTCTACGATAGAGGTAGCATTTTTGGCGTTCTTACTTTCTGGATGACGGGGCTGCTTAACCCAAAATCGTCGGAATGTCATCCTATATTTTGCATGATGCTTTTTTTGTATAGATGGGCCACGGGTCTGTTCATCGGATTGCACTCTCAGTTTGCTCAAAATCAGCTTTTCGGTGAGGGTATAGAGCCCCTCAAGTGAGGAGCTTCAGAAATAAAATGGTGAGCCTCTATCGTAGAACGTGTCCAGAGGTATAACGTTTTGGCCGAAACCCTTCTGGGTGGCGCGGCTTCTCAACTCAGGGGCTACCCAATATCCCTCAAGAGTAAAGCTTTATGTTTCAACGATATTTTTCGTTATGTGCCTAGACCACGACACACGCTATATGGCACCATTACCACTATTACCACGACACACGCTATATGGCACCATTACCACTATTACCACGACACACGCTATATGGCACCATTACCACTATTACCACGACACACGCTATATGGCACCATTACCACTATTACC
>JBBMKB010081065.1:10442-25444 GCA_037833945.1 Alaria marginata
CCACGACACACGCTATATGGCACCATTACCACTATTACCACGACACACGCTATATGGCACCATTACCACTATTACCATTTTTCTTCACCATTACCACTATTACCATTTTTCTTCACCATTACCACTATTACCATTTTTCTTCACCATTACCAGTATTACCATTTTTCTTCACCATTACCACTATTACCATTTTTCTTCACCATTACCAGTATTACCATTTTTCTTTTTGAGGCTTCTTCCCCACTTGAGGAGCTCCACACTATTATCAAGTGATTATGAGTGAACCGAAAGTGCAAAACCGATAAACAGACCAGTGACTTAGGTATAAAAAAACAAAATCCTTTTGCAAAAGCAGATTTTGACATTCCGGCGAATCTGAGTTAAGGAGTCCCGTTACTCAGAAAATATTTTGGACAAAAAAGTGCTACCCCAATAGCAGTAGCGCGAAGCGTTTGGTGAGTGTCGATTCCTGAAGCCTGTCCAGTCCAGGACCTGTTCACTTCGTTTTTCAATAGTCCAAACTCCAAATTTCCAAATTTCCAAATGCCCGATATCCAAATGTATCCAAATTTACAAATTTACAAATATCCAAATATCCAAATATCTAAACTTACAAATTTACAAATTTACAAATTTACAAACATTTACAAATTTACAAATTTACAATCATTGACGCACTTTATCCGCCCCGCCTCCTGCTGGTAAACAAAGCAGGTCTTCTTGTTCCGTGCCATCTCGATAACGGGAGGTGGTGGCGAGCGACAAAGGCCGACACCCCTGGAACGACCAAACACGACGGTACTGGGGGAGAAAAGTCATCGACGACGATACCGCTAGGAGCAACAATGTCGTACGGCTTCTTCCGCCAAAGGGAGCGCAGCGGCAGAGAATATTCTGCTGCGAGCGGGGTTGCCGAGCCAACAAGCCACGTGACGGGGCTCGAAATACGGCGCGATATAAGCGGGACTGCCGAGTCACTTAGACGAGCAACGGGGATCGAAAAACGGCGGGAAATGAACGGGGGTGCTGATCCAACTAGACGACCGACAGGGCTCGAACATTCGCTCGCAACGTCACCCCCACGCCAAACTTTGCACAAACTTTCATCCGAAGCGTTGCTCTCGCGAAAAATGTTGGCCAGCCCTTCGCACGAAACGTCGTCACTCGCCTCCCTCTTGAGGTCGTCCCCGGAGTTTTTTTTCGACAACCATTGTTTCGACGACAGCCATGGTGGAGGAGGAGCTGCTGCTGCGTTGCAGCAAGCCTGGAACCCTTCCCTGTGTGACGTAGCTCCTTCCCGCCTTAGCAGTGCCCGGTTAGCCGAGAATACATGCGAAGGCGGCGGCGGCGGCGGTGGAGTGGCGGTGTCGCTACCCGGCAGTAGCCTCATAGCCGAGAATGGAAGCGAGGAGGCCGGGGTCAGGGTCGGGGTTGGGATTATGCAAGGCGGGGATAGGGGTTGGGTTGGGGTTGGGGTCGGGGTTGGGATTGGGCCAGGTGGGGGTGGGGTTGGGGTTGGGGTTGGGGTTGTGCGAGGTGGGGATGGAGGGGGGATGAAGGTTGGGGACCGACGGGAAGGAGCACGTGAAGAGGGAGGCGGTTCCGTTTGGGGGGAGACGCTGTGGTCGAGGCGGAGGAGGCAGAAGGAGGCGGAGGAAGCGGCGGCTAGAGAAGAGGCAAGGAGGGCGAAAACGATGCGCGCGGCGATGGTCCTTGAGGTGATACGATATATTTGCGTATTGTATGGTGTGCTCAGACTGCTTCTTATGCATTGTTTTCGGCGGGGGGTGGGGGATTTGTTTTTTTGCGGAGGCTCCGTCCTAATCGGGCTCATTTCTGGTCAGAATCGCATCATATGGGGCTTGTTTGGCGAGGAAAAAGTTCCTCCTTGAATCCACCCACGATAATTTTTACCCAAATGATTAAATTTAGGGACCATTTCTAACCATTTCAGAAAATGACGAAAAACGGTTTTGTACGATACCTTTGAGGTAATTCACAATTATGTGTTAACTTAAGCCTGAAAGCTGATCAAGGGGGGAACGGGCGACCTCTATCGGTTATCTTTGGCGTCGTTCCCGGCGAGGCTGCGCAGTTACTGCTGCCCGTAACAAAAAAAAAACAACGCAAGGAATCTTGACAACTAACAAAAAATTACGGAGTACAACTGACAAAAAAAATAAGCCCTTACCGGATCGTTGGTAACGTCGAAATTACGATAAAAATATCGCAGGTCCTTGCTCGGAGCGATGAAATATTCCGGCGGAACGCAGAGCGAAACGCGGAGCGGAGAAAGAGAAGCCTTCAAGCCGGGACATCGTCGGAGAAAACCCAAGTACCAACGCGAACAGCAGCTTCCGCTTCCGACACGATGACGACAGCGACAGAGTGGACGGGATCGACATCAGGAGTAGACGAGGCAACGGACACAACCACACCGCCACCATTAGCAGGGTTGGTCGAAGCTAGACCCAACACCGCTCCCGTCTTTAGCGTAAGCCGGCGACACATAACAAAAATCCGCGATGGGAGTTGCATGAGAAGCGGTGGCAGCAGCGGCGGTGGCGGCGGTGGCGGCGGTGGCGGTGGCGGCGGCGCAACCGCTGCCGGTTCGCGCAGAGACGGGAACGACCCGCGAAAGCGACTTTTAGGGGCCACCCCCGCCACCACCGCGGCTTCGCACAAAAAAAGAAATGACCCGCGAAAACGCCTTCTAGCGTACATAAAACAGATAAGCCCGATGCCAGTACCGGGACCAGATCAACAGATAAACCCGCCAAAGACAGTGGGACCAGATGAAAGGGCTACGGGTAGTACCGCGGGAGGAGGAGGTGGTGGTGGTGAGGGGCGAGGGGTTGCAATCATCGGAGTTGCAGGGGTAGTGGCGGCGGTGGCGGCAGGGGACGGGGGTACGGGGATGGAAGAGGCGGGGTGCGGAACGAAGCTTGCGGCGAAGAGGGCGGCGCGGTGGCGACGGCGAGAAAAGGAGCAAGAGGACGCGCGATTGCAGGTAGGAAGGCATTCCAGTCGAGGTCCCTCTACAGTGCGGGTTAAATAGTGCGGGTGCCCGTTATAGTGCGGGTACCCGTTATAGTGCGGGTGAAATTGCTTGGCACGAATGTTGCCGCCCATACTAAAAACTATATGTTTCCCAATTATATAAAGTGCGGGTGCCCGCTATAGTGCGGGTGATATCGCTTGGCACATACCCGCACTATAGAGGGACCTCGACTATATGGCTTCACGCATTGGCGATATTGTGCGATGTCAACCATTTTGTCGAAGCTAAGCGAGCGGTGGAACGTAAAACCAGTCAGTACGTGAACTACTGTGTTCATAGGGTTCAAACAGATCGGATCCTCCTTCTCGTCTGCCTCGACGGCGGAAAATAAAGAACGTCTTGAACTATTTACGGGGGGTCATAGTAAATAGGACCTACGGTACAAACAAAAACCTATATATTTACCTAATTCTACTGACAATATTTGGTCCTAGATTTACTATCGTCTCCCTCCAAGATAGAAATTTAATAATTTATTGACCTAAAAGATGGATAAATCAACTGTCCTTTTCCTAAAACCAGAAAATGATGTATTATTTCGCGCTTCATAATCCTTGTTGCATATATTTTCATTGTCTAGGCCTGTCGGGGTAGATAGACTCTTGATTATTATGACCTGCCCCGATGTGTGACACATCCCACCACTATCTTGTTGCTTGCCTGATGTTTCCGGGGCAAGCTCGCTGGTGCGTGTGCCGCGTTGTGTGGCAATCTCGTTGTGTGGTTATTTCGCGCTGTAAACACACCGGCGATCGAACGTGGGCACAAATACCCCGTCCGCGGCAGCGTCGACTGCCCTGCAGCGTAAACATTTCCAGCAACGAAATAGAGAATACTATCACGGGGGACCATAGTAAACAGGACCAAATATTGACAGTAAAAATAGTGAAACATATAGTTTTTTGTGTGTACCGTAGGTCCTATTTACTATGATCCCCCGTAGTACTGCGATGGTCTACACTAGAGGGGTTGCTGTTAACGTGCCATTTCATTATTTGCGTTGGTCCGCCTCACCGTGTGCGAGAAAGGCGGCTGTCAAAGATGTCGGGAGACATGTCAAGCAAGGCAAAACATGTGCTGTCAAGGGTGTAGGGCCGAAGTGTTCCACACTAAAACCTAGTAGTTTGGCGTCAGTCACGGCATGTCAAGGCAAACCTGCTGTCTGTCAAGGGTTGAAAGTCCTGTCTCCCGACATCTTTGGTTCTAATGTTTGCTCTCGGTTTGCTTGATCTATCAGGAGAGCACCGCCAAACGTGAGGCAAAACGGGGCTTTTGGGCAGAGCCTGCGCGCGATAGTCATGGCACCGTTCAGTACCAACACGACCCTCCGCAGGAGTAACTCAACTCTATTATGATCCCATCTTATGCCTTAATTCGCTTGGCTACGCCAAAGGAACCACTGTTAACATGCCATTTCCCGTCATCCTTGCTTCGCTTGCCCTTCAAGGAGAGCACCACTAGACGGGAGGCGAAAAGGATGTTTGAACAAAGCCTGCGCGCGATTGCAGCAGCATCCCCCGGTAAAACCAAGAAATCCCGCGGCAGGAACTCTCGTAGCCCGTCTGAGAGAGATACGCAGGCGGTATTAGCCACTCTCAGGAGCAGGGGAGATGGCGTCAGGGTCCCCGTAGCCAAAACGGAAGGGTTCGCGGGCGCTCCTTGTGGTCCGGAGGTATGTCAGATTCTCGGCAACGCTTTGAGGCGTTTTACGATAGAGGCGATAGAGGCACTATTAGTATAGCATTTTTTGGCAAAAATATTTTCTGAGTGGCGGGGCTCCTTAACCTATTAATGCAATCGTCGGAATATCGTTATTGTTTTGCTCTATGAATGAATATGTTTGTACACCTATTAATAGTATAGGCCATGGGTTTTGTTTATCGGGTTGTTTTTTTTTTTCTTCAGTTTTTACTCAAAATAGGGTTTTTGGGTGAGGTATAGAGCTCTTCAAGTGAAATATCATACCTCAGAAGGCAAATACTAATGGTGTTACTATTATACTGATTCAAGTAGCTTGCGTCTTTTTACACTTGTATTCGAGCCGTGCGGCTTCGACATGATAATGGGTCCACACCTAAATCAAAGCATGAACAACATCGGTTGACCCCTTTACAGCGGCGACAGTTTTTTTGGGACAAACTACTACTACCTGGGTAGGAATTACCAGCTATTGCGGGGGACCCTAGTAAATAGGACCTACGGTAGAGACAAAAACCTATATACCTGGTATTTACCTATTTTTAGTAACAGTGTTTGGTCCTATTTACTATGACCCCCCGTAATAGTGTGTTTATGTTTGGCAGCAGCAAAAGCGTTGACCCCCACATTCGAGGGAGACCAACGACAACAGTACGGTGGATCGTGTTAAATTTTTGTTTCTGGAAGTGGACACATGCTACTTTAGTCAGTATAATAACACCTTTTCTTTTTCAAAGGCGCTCCTCACACGAGGAGCTCTATATCCCACCCAAAAACTGATTTTGAGTGCAACCCGATGATGACCAAACCCATGCCCTTAGGTACCAAAACATAACAATATTTCAAAAACAAAGAGTAATCTTCCGTCGAACTTTGATCTAAGAAGGCCCCGTAAAATTCAGAAAAACAATTTAGCTAAAACAAAATTCTACCTCTGTCGTTACACGCACCATTGATTCTCAGACGTACGCTACCATAAATGACACATTTTACGATAGAGGTTCACCATTTTGTAGAGCTGTGAGTTGGTACGACTTAAGTCACCAACTAGTTATTAGTCGGACTAATAGTTAGTCGTTTCCTGGAGGTGCCGACTATTAGACTTACTGGGTTTCCATACTTGTAAGAAAGCTGTTTAGCGCGGGATGCATTTTTTATTTTCTGGGGCGGGGCCAGGCAAGCTAATTTGGCTCGCTTCGCTCGCCCGACTTAAGTCGACAACTCGGCTGGCCATCAGCGGGTTTCGCCAGCCGACTTGCCGGCTAAAGTCAGTTAGTTGGCTAACGGCACTTACCGATTAGTTATTGGTGGTGAAATCCTGCCGACTCACAGCCCTACCATTTTGTTTGTTCTGAAGCTCCTCACTTGAGGAATATTATATTACTCTATACTAATAGTAAGTGATTTTGAGCAAACCGAAAGTGCAATCCGATGATCAAGACAGCGGCCCATCTGTACAAAAAAAAGTGTATTGCAAAAATAGAAAGACGTTCCGACTATTTTGGGTTAAGGAGCCCCGTCATCCAGAAAATAAATCGACCAAAATTGCTACCTCTATCGTAGAGCGCGTCAAACATGTTTTGGTCGAAGCGCCTCCGACTGAAGGAACTCCTCCGCTGGGGAACCACCAAATATTGTTGAAATGCCATTTGTTACAGTACAGGACACCGAATAAGAAACAGGCTAACAAGAAACGCAGGCTGAGATTCACAGGAAAAATAAGAAGAAATTCGGGAGCCTTTATGCTGAAGTTAGTGTAGAACACTCCCTCTCCTGAATAAGAAACTCAGCCTGGGTCAGTATTTATGTTTCTTAGTAGGTGTCCCGTACTGTACTACGTCTTCGTCCCACATCTAGTTCGTTGGACTGTCCGTCTGGTTACAATTTCGATTATTTTCTTGTTTCCTCCCCTCCCTCCCGTTAGGTGTCCAAGGTGCCGAGCGCTTGCGCGGTGAACGGGAAACCAGCAGCGAGGCGTGTTTCGTCTGGTGTCGCGGAGGAGGGGGCGGAGGTAGTGGAACAGCGATTGGAGTTAAGCCGTCGAAGGGAGGAGAAGCAGAAGAAGAAAGAGGAGGAAACGGCGACTCGTCTCCGAGAGGAGTTGCGCAAGAAAAGGGAGGCGTCCGCCGCATGTTTCGAAGGTATTGTTGTTGTTGTTGTTGTTGGTGGTGGTGGTACTGGTGGTGGTGGTGTTGTTGTTGTTGCTGTTGCTGTTGCAGCGGCTGCAAATGAGCCGCGGGATGATGAAACAGAAAAAAGGAAGGCGACATAAAACGACGGTTCTTCTCCAGGAAGAGTCGCGCAAGAAGAGGGAGGTACCTGTCACATCTCTCGAAGTTTTTTTTCACACAATATCTGAATGTCGTCGCTCCTCAACTGAGGGGCTACCCATTTTCTCTGGATCGGATACCTATCAATAGCTCTCGTTTTCTCTGAAAAAAAGTCAGTTGTTGGGTGAGGTATAGGGCTCCTCAAGGGAGGAGCCTTCGAAATAAAAAGTACCCCCCCCTCCTGTGGCCCGCGTCTGCTCTGTGTCAACCGCAACTTGTACGAAAAGACTCCTGCTACAACAGAGGTAGCGCTTTTAGTCAAGAGTATTTTCTGGATGACGAGGCTCCTTAACTCAGCATCGTCGAAAATGCCATTCTTGTTTTGCAATATGTTTTTTTTTGGTACTTCTAGGCCATGGGATTTTTCATTTTTATATCGGGTTCCGCTTTCGTTTTCTTTCAAAATCACTTTTTGACCTACCAATAGTATACAGCTCCTCAAGTGAGGAACCTCAGAAGGCAAATAGCCTTAGAAGGCAAATACTAATGATGTCATAACACCTCTACCGTATGTGTGCTAAGAAAGGGGTAGCAAGTTTTTGGCCTCGAATGTTTTTACACTTCGAACAGATCACGACCTAGATCATCTAGATCATCTACATATATGATCTAGATGATCTGATCATCTAGACCATCTATATCATCTATATCATTTAGGTCATCTAGATCATCTAGATCATCTCTACATATAAGATCTAGATGATCTGATCATCTGGACCATCTATATCATCTAGGTCATCTAGACCACCTAGATGATCTAGATTATATTCTAGATAATTTAGATCATGATCTAGACCATCTACAGTAGATCCCATAGCTGCCGTTATGAGATGTTGAGCAGGATCTGTATATGTGGAGCACAGATCCAACCCGGGAAACATGTCCCATATATCATACAGATCGTACGGTTCCCACCCGGTAACATGAGCTAGGCCATACAGATCTTCCTGGGTGATCTAGATCACCAAGTGGGGATAGATGATACTTAGATGATCTATCCGACGTGTGAATGACTGGCGGAGCTCCTCATTTAGTAGTAGTTTGACTACCCAATACTGTTGAATTAATATTTGTATTCACATAGCAATATAGCATTCCGTTACATACGTAAGCCAGAGGATTGCGGATCGGGTTACCGTACATCTTTGCTGTTTCTCAAAAGTCAGATTTTGGATGCGGTACAGCGTTTCTCACGCGAGGGGGAGCCTCATGAAAGTTGTGAAAGTTGCGGGCTAGCCCCTATGTATCTTAGAATGTGTCCACAATTTGAAAGGAAAAGCACATCCCTCGCCCCCCTCATTTTCGACCGATACAATCCAGCGAGGAGACGCCGTGACGCGGCAGAAAGGCGACGATCGGCTCGACAACAAGAAATAGACCACCATCAACATCAAGAACATCTGGACGAGATCTCCAAACGAAGCGAAAAGCTCACTGCTTCGGCAAGGCTACTAGCAAAGCACCGCCTTAAAGGCGCGGCTTTAGCCGCTGCAGTTGACGCTGCTGCCGCTGCAGCTGCATCTGCTTGTCAAAATCGGCGTGGTGTTGCAGGCAGGCTACCATGCAACACCTTCAATGTAGGGGCAGGCAGGCACTGTTCGATCGCGGTAGACGAGCCCATCACGCAGAATCGGTGTGGTATTGCAGATGGTCTACCATGCAACACCTTCGATGCGGCGAGATCGGGCAAGAAATCGTCAATTACGGTACGGGTACCCCGCGAGAACAGCTGCTGCTGCACTGGCGCTGCTGCTGCTGGGGTCTCTACTTCGCGTTTCAAAAAGTCTTTGACGAACTTTAAACCGAAACCCTCTGAGCCCACGCATGATCATTCCCAAGAAGGAAACTTTCACACGGTGACCCACAGCACCCATACAACAACGCGGCTGGGTCGGAAAGTACCCTTTCCTGAACGACAAGTTCTCCCGGGGGTACGAGAAAGAAGAAAATCGCGTCGAAAAAAGAGAAAGCCGCGGCAGCCGGTACCGCTAGCGTGTTCTACCAGGCAGGGAAACGGAAGCCGGCGCGGGAGCGGGAGCGGGAGCGGGAGCGGGAGCGGGAGCGGGAGCGGGAGCGGGGCGGAAGTCGTCGCGTGTGTGCCTCCCTTTGCGCACCCCAGCGGAAGGACCGGTGTCACGGCTTCCAAAGACAGTCTACACCCTATCGAAGTGGACGGGCTCGCTCAGTTTAGCGCACGTTCGGAGCGCGAGGCAGCAAAGAGGCAGGACGTTGAATTTTGCAAAGTCGCGAATGGTAACCCGCCGGGGAACCCGGAAGAGGCGGGGAGACAGGAGCGGAGGGTGTTCCAATCGCGGACACACAGCCGGCAAGGGCGTGGAAGAAGCGGCGGCGCCGGTTTACAACAGGAAGTTGCAGAAGATTCAAAGGCGGTGTCAGGCGGGGTGAGGAGAGTGAGAGCAGACAAGGGTGGGGGGTTGGCCCGCATCGCTGCCGGAGAGAGTCGATTCCGGCGGCGGAGAAACGAGGACCGGGGGCGCACGGCGCCGGGGCGGGGGGATGGTTGGGCAGGGCACCAGGTACGTAGCAGGGTGGGCAAGAAAAAAACAAATACCAACGTCAATAATACCCCCACACCACACATATATGTCTCGTAGTTTGTCATATAAACTATTACGGGGGACGTAGTTAATAGGACCTACGGTGCACACAAACACCTACCAGGTACATATTTTCCTATTTTTACTACCAATATTTGGTCCTATTAACCACGTTCCCCTGTAATAAGCTAGGAACTCGTTTGAGCTGGTCGGTGTTTCTTGCCGGGTTACTTGCGCGATGGGCGGTGGCTTATTATTTTTCATTCAGGTTTCATTAGCTTTTGCCTTCTTCTCAGCTTGCGACACCCCCGGGATTTCAACCTTACCACATCCCGAAGGGGAACCTTATAAAAGTAAACTATACCAGGTACACTCGTTTCGGCTGGTCGGTCTCACTTTCCCGGCCGGTTTCTCGCGCGGTGGCTAATGGGTATTTTGGTTTCCTTCAGTTTCCAATGACTGTTCTACGTTACGCCTGGTACAGTACAGGACACCTGATAAGAGACAGGTTAATAAGAAACTCGGGCTGAGATTCACTGGAAAATAAGAAATTCGGGAGCATTTATGCTGAAGTTAGTGTAGAACACCCCCCCGCCTAGATATGTAACCCAGCCTGGGTCGGTGTCTCTGTTTCTTATTGGGTGTCCTGTATTGTATGGCTCATAGGAGCGCCTGTGTTCCCTCCTTTTAAGTTGCGACATCCCTGTAATAATTTCAAGCCAACCACATTCCGGAAGGGAGACTCTTGTACGGTGTGCGATGTACAGTCGAGGTCCCTCTATAGTGCGGTTTAAATAATGCGGGGGCCCGATATAGTGCGGGTGAAATCACTTGGCACGAATGTTGCCGCCCATACTAAAACCTATATGTTTCTCAATTCTATGTAGTGCGGGTGCCCGCTATTGTGCGTGTGATACCGCTTGGCACATACCCGCACTATAGAGGGACCTCGACTGTATGTATCAGTATCGCAGCTTGTGATCACGGCGATTGCTTTTTTTGGGGGATTTGGAGTCCTCCCACGGTAGGGGTTTAACACTTTTTTGGGCCAAAAATGTAATACCGGGTGAGCTCCTCAAGTCAGGAACTGCTGTGTTGTACCGGTTCGTATCATACATATGACAATTTAACGGGTGTATTTGTTTTAAGACTGGCAAATAGAAACGTTGACCGGGCTGCGCGAATGAATGTCGCCGAAGTCACGTTTCGGGTGAGATATTGAGCTCCTCATGTTAGGAGCTCAGAAAGTTCTGCTGCACCCGTACCGTCTACCGTGGGATGACTCAATGATGAGTCGGCACGGACGCTGGGTGCGCTGGATGTCGATGGGTGGAAATAGCAGTGTAATGTGGACGCGTTCTACGATAGAGGTATTACTTACTATTAGTATAGCACTTTTTGGCTATTTTGTTTCTGAATATCGGGGCTCCTTAACACAAAATCGTCGGAATATCACTCTTTTTCTGCAATACGAACGTTTTGTATACCTAGGCCATGGGATAGTCCATCGGGTTGCACTTTCAATTTTCTCGAAATCTGTTTTCGGGTGGGGACAAGACCTCCTCCTGTGACGGGCCTTAGAAGGAAAATACTAATGGTGCACCTCTAAAGTAGCCTGTGTGTTTGAAAAATACGCACAAACGTGTGTCCACACCACTTTAAGAATAGATGTGCTGATAATGCCGTACCTCCGCGCACCGTTGCCCATAAGGGACATGCAACGTCGAATATACATAGTGGGAGCCGTGTGATCTGCATGATCTAGATCATATTCGTCGGGTAGGATCTGTATGGTTTGCATGATCTAGAATATATGTTTGCCGGGTGGGAGTCGTATGATCTGCATGACCTGGATTATGTTGGCCGGGTGGGATCTGTATGATCTGTATGATCTAGATTATGTTCGCCGGGTGGGATCTGTATGATCTGCATTCTCTATCGTAATTGCCAGGTGGGATCTGTATGGCCTGCATTATCTACACTATGTTGCCGGGTGGGATCTGTATGACCTAAAGTAGCTTTTGCACAAACGTTCGTCGGGTGGGAGTCGTATGGTCTGCATGATCTAGCTCGTGTTTCCCGGGTGAAATCGGTATGAGTGTAATAGCCTGTTTTACACATGCTACTTTAATCAGTACTTTAATCAGTATAATAACACCATTTAGTATTTGCCTTCTGAGGGTCCTCACTTGAGGAGCTCTATACCTCACCCAAAAACGCGATGAATAAACCCATGGGCTAGGCATGAAAATAAATTAATATTGCAAAAAAAAAAATGACGTTACGACGAGTTTGGGTTAAGGAGCCCCGTCATTCAGAAAAAAAAATAGCCAAAAAGTACTATACTAATAGTAAGTAATACCTCTACCGTAGAACGCGTCGTTTCCCGGGTATGATAGGGACCATGAAGAGCCTGTATAAACTGTTCAGCATGTTCTGAATTATATTTTTCTCCTCGTCACCGCCAACAACATCACGTTGTCAAAGCAATCATACACTTATGTTCGGACTTCCGGAGCATTCGTCTCGGTTGTCTGCTGCCACAATCCAGGTCATAAACCAGTTCACATATTTATTACGGACCGAACACATCCTTGCAAAACTCGTTCGGTCGACCCTCAAAAGATCCAAGGGAGTCGCTGACCAGTATCCTTCACGAGGAATGACCAAAAATATCGAACGCACGCGGTCGACGAATCACGCAGCTTGCACACCTGAGTATCGACCCTTCAACCAGCCGAACCCACAGCTGACGTATTCGAAATATTGTTTTGTAAAATGCAGGTTCTCAGCGGGGGGAACACGGACACAGAGGTCACCACCACCACCCCAACTCACCGGCGGTTAAGCCGCGTACGCGCGGCGGGCCAAGAGGGGGAAGGACGAGAGAATGGCGGCAGTCAAGAGCGGGAAGAACGGGTCAATGGTGACGAGGCAGCAAAGAGGACGGCGGCTCCTTCGCAAGCGATAACACGCGTTTATCTCTGGTGAGACCTCCACCGGCAAGCCCCCCACCATATTAGGGTGTGGAACATAAAGTTATCCCCGGTAGATCGAGCCCACAACCACCGCGATGACGGCAGCACGAACGGCCGAAGCAGCGGGCAATACTACCGCCTACGAGAAGGAGCCAAAAACAATAACACCCCCCGGTGATAGCGGGGACGGCGAGAACGAGCGAAGCAACAACACCTCGCAAGGAACGATTCGCACAACCGCCACGCAAGGAACGGTTCCCACAATCACCACGCAAGAAACGCCTCCTTCGGAACCGACAAACGTGTATATTTGGCAAGCTCTCCGCCACATGACAGCGCGACATACATAGATAGTTACCCTGGTAGATCAGGCCCACAATGATCACGATAGCGGTATCAATAACGGTCGGTTCAGCGACAACGCCGCTCTCCGCGAGAACAAGCGAAGCAACAGCAATAGGCCCTTAGCTGTGGCGAGCCCTTTACCAAGGGAAAGCGTGGCATGTATAGCTACCCCGGGGGTAGATCGAGCCCACAATCATCGCGACAGCGGCAACGTGGACGGCCGAAGCAGGGGCAATGCCGCTTACGAGAGGGAGCCAAAGAACACTAACACCCCCCGGTGATAGCGGTGACGGCGAGAAAACCAGCAAAGCAACAACAATCGGCATGCACGAGACCGTTCCTTCGGAACTAACTCGCGGTTACCTTTGGCGAGCCCTCCGTCAAACGAGAGCGTGACCCCAGGCACTGTAGATCGAGATCACAAATCACCGCGATAACGGCAACAAGGATCACGATAATGCCAACAAAGACGGCGGAGGCGGCGGCGGCAACTCCGCTCACCGCGAGAAAAAGCCAAGCAACCGTTAACAACACCCCCGGTGGTAGTGGTCTAGCCCACAACAACCACCCCAACACTAGGGACGGCGGTGATGTCGGATACGGGGAAATAATCATTATACACAGACGTCCGTGTAAATTAAAGAATGACGTGTTCTACGATAGAGGTAGCACTTTTTGGCGTTTTTGTTTCTGGATGACGAGGCTCCTTAACCCAAAATCACTTACTAATAGTATAGGAATGTTAAATGACTTACTAATAGTATAGGAATGCCATTCTATTTTTGCGAATGTTTTTTTTTGTATAGATGGGCCACGGGTTTGTTAATCGGATTGCACTTTCAGTTTGCTCAAAATATTTTTTTCGGTAAGGATATAGAGCTCCTCAAGTGAGGAGCTTCAGAAAAAACGTGCTGCACCTCTATCGTAGAATGCGTTGTTGGTGGACGTCCGTGTAAATTAAAGAAATCGCGTGGGGGTAATCCCAGCCTTGATCTAACTTCCCTGATTGCAGCATGCGCCCTAAGAGTTATTGATCGTGACACTTCGCTCCCCACGTGCATGGACGATGCACAAGAAGAGGGCAGAAAAAGACGGGGGCGTTGGTAGTATTACAAAGACGTCCGTAAAATGTATTTATGGACGATGCACAAGAAGAGGGCAGAAAAAGAGGGGGGGGGTTGGTAGCATTGCAAAGACGTCCGTGAAATTTATATTACACGGAAGTCTAAAACCACGTGAACAAGAACTGGCCACGTTCTTCCTCGTTCCAAAGCCTTCACACCGGTCAGGGTTGGGGTTGGGGGCAGGCTTAGGGCTACATATATAGATTTGACAGAAAGAAAAAAATAGACATTATAGATTAAACAGACTAAAAAAAATGGACTTTTTTTTATTAAATGGACTTTTTTTATTACATGGTGTCACACCGTGTAAAGTGTATTTCACATACAGACATTTGTGCAAGTATTTAATACCGTCTCCCGTCGGATTCGCCAATTTCCGCGCACAGCGGGAACAACACGAGTTACGGTAAAAATAAGCACTCAAAATACCAGATGCTTGGGACGAAACCGCCTGGTTGCATAAAATGCCGGCATCAACAAAGTACGTCCGCAAACAATCGCATCAAACATTATTTTCCCAGCGTGCGGTGTAAATGTTTTTTTGTTTTTGTTTTCTCCCTCTTATCATATCTCAGCAACAGCGACCGTCGAAGCGCGCCTGTCTTCCCGTCGTCGACTCCCTCCACTGTTCCCCTCTGCTAAACTTGTGTAAACACCGACCTCTCCATGCAGCCTGCAACAGGCCTTCATAAGACGCGGTAGTTGCCGCTCGTGAAACCTCCAAGATTCACCAGAAAACGGCCACAGACCAACAAAAAACAGTACCGACAAGAACAAGAAGGGTGGAATAGAAGGTGCCGCGTTGATGACCAGGTAACCCTGGGTGAGATGCCCTGGCTGGTCGCAGCAGAGAGGCCTCATTGATCCCAAACTAGATACCAGAGACTAGTTAAGCTACGGCGCAATGT
>JBBMKB010081066.1:0-12470 GCA_037833945.1 Alaria marginata
GACAGCGTGCCTGTCGAGCTCGAAGAACAAAAATTGACCAAACAATAACGTCCGCCGGCTCCATGAGTATCCCTCCCCCGAGCTTCACCAGACGCCACCAAGTGCTGCGGGCGGGGACGAGAATACTTCAGAGCGGCCTTGCACATATGAAGCAGTGAAGTGCCTTGTGGGCGCCGCGGTGGAGGTCGTTGCTGGCTATGGTCTCAAGGGCTCGAGTCTGTGATAATTCCACTTGCCCTCCCAAAGAATGCTCTCTGTGCTTTAACGAACTCCTTCAGATCACTTTTTTTATATATGAACCTCAGGCGAGATGAGAAGATGAGAGGGTGAGATTCCCAAGACTGAAATTGAGCTCCCTCCACGAACTCTTGACGACTTGACATGAAACCGGCGAAAGCATGTTCCCCCTACATTTGTCGTTCATCTGACCCCGGGCTCATTGCGCTCGGGTCAGTGTGCATCGTGCAATGTGCATTCTAGGCCGGCTCCAGACAGACAGACAGATGGAAGACCATTAAAGATGACACCCTCAGCTTTTTACTCGCCTACTCCTCCTGTGTACGTACGTACGGGACCCAATTAGGAAGAGGATTATTTGACTCCTCCTGGCAGAGGATCCGAAATCCTCATTAAAAGTCATATTGAGCACCCCTGCCCAGGCAAGTAGAAACGTACGGGGCGGAAACACAAATATGTACTTCGAGCATCTTGTTACGACTGTCAACGGTTTGCACTTTATCCGGTGAGGTACGGTTGTCGATGGTGCAATGAAACTACAACCACATTATCATAGCTCGGAATGGCATATGCACCCTGGCGTCTATCTAGACGTACTCCGCCAAACGGTTAGATTCAGGGGTACAACAAGTAAGCACTGTTGGTTGCCCTAGCATAGTATACCGGTCAAGAACGAATCAACCCGGTCAATTCATATGAAGTACGTATATATATTTGAAGTGCCTGACAAGTACGAATCTAATGTGTCTGCCCAAGAAGGATTTTCATCTTTAGGGTTGACTCGCGCTCGTGAGAGTTCAATCCTCCTACCAAGGTCGCTTATGTGATCAATGGTTGTACGAGGCAGTTGTTAAGGTACAGTGGAGGTCCCACTTAACTTGAATGCGGTGGGTCACCAAACGACGATATCCGCACTCAAGTGGGACCCCGCAGTAATCCCGCACCGCACTCGGGATGAGGTTGTGACAAGATACTTTCACCGCACTTAAGTGGGGCCCCGCACTTAGAGGTACCGCACTTAAGTGGAATCACGCACTTAGAGGTACCGCGCTCAAGTAGGACCCCCGCCGTTCTGCTACCAGCACGCGATCGGTTTAGCGCAAGCACAGGCTAATTCCAGGGGGGTTCCCAATCGTTCTGTATCAGGAGCACAGCAACAGGAGGGTACATAGTTATCCCCTCCAACGCGCGCGAAACGCTTTGGCGATGTGCATCTACGAGCGCCCGTCGTGTGGTCACAGAACACCGTTGCCTGCGTTGTCGTGTGCTGTTGCACCGTCAGCGAGCGCCTTGCTAGTGGGATTTGGTGTTTTGATCTACCGTACCTCAACAAGATAAACCATGTCCTCCTATATAGTGGGACTACCTGAGCCCGATCGTCGGCCGCACTTCGTGTGTTGCTGCGTAGAACCATTCTGTCTGCTAGCTTGGTTAGTGAGACCACACCCCCGTTCTCTTCTCCGACGTGCATATTTTCAAGCGCGAAGGCATGGTGTCGGACATGGGTCCACCCAGGTGACGGTGGGGTGACAAACAACGAGCTATCGAAGATGGTCGCCTCCGAGCTGCCACAGCAGGCTCTAACCCCAACAAAACCATCGGGGATGCACGCAGAAACGACATATACATCCGACGCACGGAAGGGATCGGGGCAGGTTGCGGACATCCTCTCGAGGGATGTGGAATATACCAAGCCGCCGAGCCTGCTTGCGCAGCAGCACATCCGCACTCTTGTGGTCATCGATGGTCTATATTCGGTGCGTGACCTTGCCGCTTGTTATCTCCTGTCGGGGTTGGGTCCGGTGTGCTTCGCATAGGGATGGGGAGGGGAGAGGGGGGGTCCTAACCCACGGCGCTCGGAGGCCACAGCCATCAGCTGGCGCGCGATATTACGCACAGTAGAGGTATTAACTTATCTGCTATTGGTGTATGAGTCTACTAGCAGCCGGTAACGCGGCCGGTAGTCGGAGGTGGAAAGGGAACTACATTTCCAGACGCCGTTTCAGCTATTACTGCACGAACTACACGGTATGCTGCCGATGAATCACCACCCCGGAAACATACTGACAACGCTCCCTGCCGCCCGCCCACTGGCTGCCCGTTGTGTTCCTTAGTTCGCATACGCCGGATTCGATGAGATCTTTACCCTGTGGGCCCTCAGCACCGTCGCCAGGGGGGGCCTGGGTTGGTCAAGTGTCCAGATCGGGCAGGTGGGACGAATGCACCCGCAGTTTTCCCGTTTGTAGTCATCCCACGGCAGGGGTTGCAGTTTTGGAGGCAAACGTTTCTGACCGGTTGAGGCCGCTCAAATGAGAAACTACCGGTTGGTATAATAGTTTTCACTAAAGTGTATCTGTTTTAGGACTAGCGCATACAAGAGTTGGTCGGGTTGCGCGAACGAATGTCGTCGGAGTCACGTCTCGGGTGAGATAAGATTGAACTCCTCGTGTTAGGAACCCGGAAAGTTCTGCTGCTCCCCTACCGTGGGATGATTCATTTTATGTATTTGCGAAAAACATGCGTTGAAGTCGGGCGTTGTCCAGCCGGCGCGTGAGTTGTCTATTACCGTGTACCACGCCAGATAGCACGCTCTCTAGGAGGAATACCAAGGCTAATTGTCTCGACAATGAGAGACGTGCTAACGCACGACAACGCGTCTACGGACAGTGTGAACTATATCTTCCCAGCGCCGTCACTTTCGTTTCATGTGCGCCCGCTGGAGAAAACCGGGTATAAACTGCGCCCAAACGGGTGTGTGTGTTGTCTTGACCAGTCCACGGTACTCCACTCGCCTCCCCTCCCCTCTCAGGGTGTCGATAGTAAGACGGCATGCCAGAGAAGGCACTATCGTTGATCGTCGTTGTACGGCGCGTTCCAGCAATATCCAACGCCATCATTCGTTGTGGCAAGCCATGACCGACACGTAGCTTTGCGTTGTCAGAGCTGCGTCGAACTGGACACGCGCGACGGGGGGGCTTGTCGAAGTAGTCCGACAACATACCGTCAGATCCACATTTTCTTTCGATGTACGCGATAATATGTTGGGTACCTGTTCGTTAAATAGTCCTATCCGCTAGACCACTTAGTTTGTGAGTAGGTAGTCTTCTAGTGGTTAGACTGACCGCCTCTGGACCTGGTGTACGCGAGTTCAAATCCCGGTATCATCGAAAAAAAAGGATCGAAGGTTCCTTATAATACCCCTATTAAATAGACCCGTCCTGTGGCCAGGGGTGCGCCCCGGAGATAAAGCTGCCTAGATTTATTGGTGCTATGAGCTCCAAAATATGAATGTTATTAGTTAAATATTTCAATCCGCTAGATCGCTTAACAGTCCCCTCCTACGGTTTGTGACTATCCCGATGTTACCTCGCAGCGTCATGCCCCCGTAGGGGTGAGCCCGATTTTTGGTGAGACTCCTCACTCGAGGAGTGTTACTCTTACTCTATATTCTTAACATAAACTCCGACTGTGAGAAACTACGAAAGTGCAACACGTGATCTATATCCCATAACCTAGGTATAGAACCAACAATATTGTGAAACTACAAAACTGCTGGGTAGTTTTCAAGATGGGGAGCTCCGTTACTCGGAACTTGTTTGGCCAAAGGGTTAGATAGCATGCGTCCCCCCCTTCTGCGGTGTGGACGATGGTGGGGAGAAGGACAAGACATTCGTCATCGCTACGGTTATGATGATGATGGTGATGATGATGATGATGTAGATGATGATGATGATGATGGTGATGATGATGATGATGATGTAGATGATGATGATGATGGTATTGATGATAGTGATGATGATGATGATGATGATGATGATGATGATGATGATGATGATGATGGTGATGATGATGATGATGATGACGATCGTATGGACCACATTTTTCATGACGATTACGAGGAGAATCATTGTATGGTTTGCTGTCCCTGAATGTCGCTTTAGGTGCATTCACCTACGCACTCGTCCCCTCCCTCTTCCCCCTGACCTGCTCATTCTGGCAGGTGTTTTTTGTGTGCGGGTTGATGGTGCTTCTCTTCGAGATATTTGCCGTACCGAATCTAACGCCTCGACTGGGCGTCGGGACGTCCCAAAGAGTGGGGTCAGTCTTCGAGATTCCTGTGTATCTCTTGCTCCCCCTGCTCTCCAAAGTGAACGGAAATGGCGCCGTGCTCTCCTTTGCCTCGATCATCCTGCTGTTCACGTGTTTTGTGTCCTCGAACTCGGTGAGTGTCTGTCGCCGCGGCAGGGGTTGAACTCGGGCACAAAGTCGACAGTCGGGTTGGGCTGGCTGAACCAAGTGGAGTGTTGCTATTGGAGTTGCGGAAGTAAAAACCTAACCTCATATTCGAACTGGTTAAACCACCGATATAACCTCGCGTAAACGCTTCGCCGGTATCGGAGCAACAGTATCGACACGATAGAACGACTTCCCACATAGGGGCACATAAAAACATGGGTTAAGAAACGAAACCGCAATCCCGCTGAAGCCAGTTTTCCCAAGTACACTCCCGGCCGGGCGGGACCGTCTACGGTTCTGGGAGCGAAGTTCTAGAGCAGAGCGGCTCGACCGAACCAGCTCCGGCTTGTTCCCGTAAACCTTCTTCCGCCTGACATTGGATTTTCTGATCGTTCTACCCCCTTAGATTTTTTCCCGTTCGGCGTGCGTCGGTTTTTCTTTGACCAGTTTTACATAGGTGTCTCATTGGTGTTCAACAAGGCGACAGGGCCGGATCGTCGTGGAGAGCTAAACGGCATCTCGGCGACTGCGGCCTCTTTGGCACGAGCAGTCGCTCCCATATGCTTCGCGACGCTGTTCGCATTCTCCATCGACGGCGACCGCCCCTTCCCCTTCGACTACCGCTGCGCGTTTTACGTCGTCGCCGCGCTGCGACTTACGGTCGCCTGCCTGGGGTGGAACAGGATAAACTGATACCGAAGGCGTGGATAGAATTCGGATATGAAATAATACAGGACGCGGAAGGCGTCGAGGGTTTCAATACCGGAGGCTTGAAAACTACGTAGCGTGTCGACGATGCCCGAGTAGGCCGGGGAGTGGTTAGGCTTGAGGTATTTCAGTGTCGTCTTTTATTTTTTATTTTCGGGTGACATTATTTTGATGTTCTTTCGTACAAGCGGGGGCGGTACTACTGTATTCTACACCCCATTCGAGGGTCTATGGCCATATAACTACGGCTGTGGAAGAATTTAGTACACCCCCTCCCCCCGTTGTATGGGCCTCGCAAAAAGTGCGGTGTGGACAAAAGGCTGTTCGTGCTCTCCCAAGGCAAAACTGACCGATGTAGATGTTATGAAGACACGTGTTGGTTGCTCTTCTGAACCAGCAGATATTTTGCCACAAGAAGGCTTCATGTGCGGGGGTGGCGAACTTGCACGGTTATACGTTAAAACAGAATCAAAACGCGTTTTTGTTTTCGATGGAAACCCCTGCTGTTGCACGAAACACGAACCGAGCTGCTCCTGCTTGTAGCTGCTACGGACTGCTCCTGGCTTCGATGCCTTCTGCTGCTGCTGCTGCTTGCTGTTAGGGAGGGGTTGATTATGCGTCAGGTAGGCGTCCGTTACGTGGTGCAGCATCACACCACGAGTCGTAGTCGAGGCGCACGCCCCCGCAGGGGAGCCCGGAGGTTCCCCGAAGGGCCGCCGGAGCCCGATTTGTACAACACATATATGCGTCAATATACCAAGTACGTGCATGCTCTAAGTACCCCCCATTGTATGCCAAGAGGCAAGGTAGTGGAAGGTATAGACAATAAACACGCGTTATATAAAGCGCAAATACCGTAGCTGACAAGAATCCCCCCCTCGAGCCGCCCCCCCCCCGAGGAGATGAGCAAAATTGACCGATGTGGCATGGACAAGTTTGGCACAATAGGTAGTAGCGAGAAAACGGTCGCTACCCTAGGAAATAACTATGTCGGCCAAGCAGGAAGGAGATAAGACATGCAAGAAAAGGTTTATGTAGTATATAGAACAAACGTACTGAGCGCCCCAATGTTGGAGGTTGTCTCTATTAGGAGTAGAAACGGTGTTCCGACTATAGACGGATGCGTGGTCAATGGCCAAATTACCGAACACAAGTGAGTACGCCTTCCTCCCCTCCCATTCCCGCTGCCTAACCCCCCCCCCGCTTCTCCTCCCCCTCCTTGGGTTGGCGTCAATTGGCACCGACGCTGTAAAACACGCCTCTCACTACGTGAGCTAGACCACCAGGGTACCGTTTTCTTTTATCGCTTTATGTTTTGGCGGTGACCGGAATGGTGGTCGATATATATCATATTGTGCAGAGTAGAGAACCTTAACTCAGCGCAAGGGGGGTGATAGCACGTTGTGTGCATATGGTAAGGCACCCACGACGCAGTTACATAGTATCCCCATTGCTGTCTCTGGAAGTGGCCACACCGGAAATAAATATATGTACTCGAAGCTGTTATCTAGATGCAAGAAAGTACGCACAAGATGCGGAAGTCCGCCTTACGAGGGGTTCTTAGTGGGATGCAGCTCACTCTTCATGCGACTCGCCGAATACCTCACGGTGCTTCGCGCTTGATGCACGCGATGTCCGCTTCATCGGTGAAAGCCCGACATGCTCCTTGCCGGCATTGTAGGGATGCGAGGGTCTATGACCTTATGACTGCGGCTATGCCAGAAATAAGTACACCTTCCCCCCCCGCGCTTCTCCTCGCCCGTAATATTACTATAAACGACAGGTAATGCTCATCATTTCTCTTTACCCTTGATGCTGAAATTAAGGTAGTGGAAGGTAAAGACAATAAACACGCGTTATGTCAAGCATAAGGACCGTGGTTGACAGGGCACAACAAGCCTCCCACCCCCTCCCCCGCAATGATGCTGTTGCTGCTGCGCTGCTGGGGCTGGTATCGGTTGGCAACGACGCTGCAAAACACGCCTCTCACTACGTAAGCTAGACCGCCAGCGTGCCGTCATTGTTGTTCGTCGTTTCTATGTTTTGGCGGTGTCCGAGATGGTGTGAGTTAGGTTATTGCTATTGCTCTCGATATAAATGCATTCGAGCGCTGTTAGTTTGAGTTTTTGTTTCTGTGAATTTAGTCGCAGTTGGAGTTGGTGAGAGTGATGAGAGAGACCAATCGGCACCGGCGCAGACCGCACCCCATCAGACGGTGTTTGATTAATACTGGGCGCCTGCGTGCTAGCTGTCGGTGCTACTCTTGATTGTACAGCGCGGGGATATGGGATATTTTTCGTGGTTCGGAAAATTCGAAAACCATTTGAGGTTTAGTTACTGCTTCCATAAATAATAAAAAGAAAACTCAATCTTTTCTTCACCACGGTTTTTTTAAAGCAGTTATTCCAAACTGATCGTTTTGACCGCGGCTGATATCTTTCGCCTCAGGCAAAAGACGGCCACACGTTCGCGGCCGTGCCTCTGCATATGTCACTCGCCGCCATCTGGGAAGTCTTGCCGTCCCGCTTGCCAAGCACGGCGCGCAATTCCGGAAAAAGTGCCAAAACATTTGCATCACTTGCTCAAGGCATAAATTAAAGCTCCTGTATTCAAGCCCACCGGGCCCAGTTAACTGATGCAGTCCAGCATATACTGGTGACTGTGGCCTAATTTCGAGTCAAATATACACTGATCAGATAAGTATATTGACCGCTCGGCCAAGTCTTTATTTCCGAGTCGAAGCAATCAACATAGATGGCCCTAGTGATGGAAATCAGCAATCAATATCAACTTACAAGTTGATAAAGTACTGCGATATTTTTGCTTGAATACTCTAAACACCGAGGCGTAATCCTTTAATTACTACGCCAATTTGCAACTATTCGTCATTGCTCAACACCTACCTATATACTTGAATACAATCCACGGAAAGGTCGAAGTGATCAAGAAAATCACAACACGTTTCCGGCCGTCATAAGAAACCCTCAGATACTTGCCTCCATTCAACATTATGAGAACCAACCAGCAGCGTTCTCGAGAAAAGACACACAACACCAGCGCTGGCAAACTCTCGCTCTTTAGAGCGTGTATCAACCTAACACCTTCGACCGCGTCATCAACGCTCCTATGGCCGTGTCCGAAGCAGAGCCCGACTGCCGTGGTGTCTTTGTGTCTCGAGATCGAGAGTCGATCGTTGACTGGAAGCAGTCACTAGTTGCCTCAATTCATGATGATGAGAACCAACCACCAGCGTTCTCGAGGGAAAACCCACAACACTAACACCAGCAAACTCTCGCGTTCTAGAGCAACGTATCAACCTTAAACCATCGATCGTGTCCTCTACGCTCCTATGGCCGTGTCCCAAGCGGAGCCAGACTGCAGTGGTATCCTTGTGTCTCGAGACCGAGAGTCGATCTTTGACTGAAAGCCGTCACGTCTTTTTACGGTCCACCAGCACCGAAAACTCGTACCCAGCATACCCTGTATCTGTCTTACAAGTTGATAAAGTTATGCGGTATGTTTGTTCAAACCCTACTTGATTGTAATCCACGGAAAGGGCGAGGTCACACTATAAATATTGATGGCAATCAACACACATAATCAACGTGCAAGTACAATTGACACGGTTAACAGTGAAGGTAATCAATACACATAATCGATGTGCAAGTTGATTAATCGTACATTCACGTCTGAAAACGAAAACTTCGCCCGGTAGATCATACATCTAGCATTTCGACATCGAACCGTTTACGCTGGCAGCGATAGAGCAGAAATCGTACTAATATTATTAGTCTTGCTTTTTGGAAAATCAGCACAGATAGATGTCGTTAGCCTGGTACATCTTCCGCGTGCTTATATTGGATATATATACAGGAGCAGGTAGGCAGGGCACGAGTCAACGCCACTAGGCGTGATCAAGCGGTCGGTGTCCCTGTTGGATTGTCGCTTTGGATTCGAAGATATATAGTTTCTATCGATCTATTCGCAAACGAAGGAAACTGCATTTTGATGTGCCCACGCTTGGCGACCTATTATAATATTGTTTTGCGCCGACTCAAGAAAAGGATGCACTTGACACTCCACGCCGCATTAATTCAGCTTCATTAGTTTCACAATGTTGTCCATCCTTCAGCTCGAGCGTTTGCCACTGTCCATCATTTTTTTAAGCTACACGACATACTCCACTAGATCACTCTATCTACTAGGCGAAGCGCCTTTTCTTCGTAGTGGTATGGAAGGTCTTGTATCAAGAGGGGGGGGGTGACTCTTAACCGTCCCCTGGTTGATTTTTTATATACATATTGGATTATAATAATTTTAGTACTTTGTAGTGGTATGGAAGGCCTTGTAGCAAGGAGGGAGGGGGGGGTGGCTCTTAACTGTCCCCTGGTTGAAGTTTTGTATACATATTGGTCAGGCTTAGAAAAACCAAGCAGCTAATCACAACACCACCCCTCACCACCAGGTATGATATACCAGGTATACGTAAAACAATGCTTGCAAACGCCTCTTTGGAACTGTAAACAACACCCAAAAAAAGAAAAAACAATGTTAAAAAACTATTTTTCAAGGTTTTTAGGGGTGGGGTGTATGGCATCCAAATCCCCGTACGCCCCCGATGTACTCGTTTTTTATCTGCCCTTCTTCTGATCCCAGCGCTGCGAAAGCCGCATCAACCGCGGCACAAAGTACTACTTTCCCAGCAGATATTTCGGTCTCCTGCGTACATTTCTAATCTCGCCGCGTCTGCTCTCTCATTTTCTACATATATATGTGTACGTCTGCCCACCGCTGCAAAGGCCGCATCAACTGCTGTACAAAAGGCGACTTTTCGAGCAAACCGCTTTGCTTGTGTTGCCATTAGAGCTTACTGCGGGTGTCCTGTACTGTATACTTCCTCTGTGTCGTACCCTGGTAAGTAAACTCGCATGTCGTATCATAGCGCCCCAACGGCGGCGTTGGTGATGCTGAACTTAGTATCGTGAGAAATATAACACGTCGTGGACCCGTATAGAACAAAAAAATGACACAAAAATAAGATGTTTCAAAAGTTTGGCTAAAAAAATCCTTTAGTTTGGGCATTTTGATGCATTCTACGATAGAGGTGCAGCATTTTTTTCTGAAGCTCATCGCTTGAGGAGCTCTATGCCTCACCGAACACTGATTTTGAGCAGACTGGAAGTGCAATCCGATGAACAAACCATGGCTCATCTATACAAAAAAACAAATTGCAAAAATAGAACGTCATTCCAAAGATTTTGGGTCATATGCTAACCTTGTACGCCACCGTCGGGGTAATCATGGAAAAAAAAACAGACACGCCTGACTCTCTGGACACTCGTCACGTAAGAATTGATGGAAGGCCTGGCTGGGCCGAAGAACGGCAAAACCGTGCTCAACTTCGGGTGCATATCAGGTATGCAAGCATGCATCCATGCCCGTTCACTTTGCGAACTGTAACTACGTTGGGTTATTTTAACTAAAAAAACGTGGCCGAATTCGATTTTAAAAAAAACGAAAAAACAATCGTACGTGGTTAAGGGCCTGTGTACCTGATATATTGTAATTAGAACAACGTGGTTTATTACATATGAACCAGAGGAAGCATGCTGTAATTTTTTTTTTCTAGGGGTTTAAATCTTTTTTTGGTGTTTATTTTGTTTTTCGTAGGCGTCAAGCTGTAGGCGTTCAAAAATTGTTTTACGAGGTTCTTCATCTAGTTTTTTTCTAAGGCTGATTTAAATTGAATTGCTGATCTTTTTAAGGTGTTTTTCTAATTAAGGAAGATTTTTCAAAAATACACAAATTAATGTTGTTAGCCTTTCGAGTTGGGTCCAACAAGCCGTACCGTCGTTGGCCGTGTGCAGTTGTCGTGGCACACTGCAGATAATACCAGGTAGGGTGGAATAAAAGTTATTGCTAATTGGAAGTGTTTTTCGCGCTTTGGGGTCTTTTCCTGAAAACACACAGCAAAATCTATTCGCTCAGCAGCCGAAGAACTGGATGCACCCTAAGTGAAACATAAATAGAAAGACAACACAGGAGTCGTAGTATGTAGTAGCGGTCCCTATTATTAATAATAGTGAGTGCTGCCTGAACAGTGCCACAGTTGCCCGCTATACTCTTAGTGCCTGTGAAATTGCTCGGCACATATCACATTACAGTTGTAGGGGCTCCGCAATAACGCGGTCTGGGTAAGGCGGTATCCCGATATAAGGCGGTAAACATCCCTTGGCAAGACTGGGGAATTGCCCTCAAAGCCTAGAATGAATAAGGCCCCTTCCGCCAATAAGGCGCGGCCGTATACTCCTTCGGCACACCACCGCCTTACTCATGTACTGAGGGACCCCTACGGTATACGGGAAACACAAGTATTTCTATAATTACTATCATTACTGTTATTAATCTTGTTATTATTGTTTTTGCCATCCGACAATGTGCAGCGTTTGTCAATCGCAAAATGTTTTAGTATTAGTAGTCGACGCCATTGTTAAGAAGGGTGTTCTATATGGTCCTGCCGTCGACTCCATTGTTAAGAAGGGGTGTTGCTTTACTTGCTGCGGGAGTGTTACGGGCACCACGGCCGTCGGCGGTAGGCGACAAGGCTCTCACGTGAAACAGCATCAGGATGGGAAGCGCTGTATGACGCTTGACAAAGGACAGGCGACAAAGGAGACCGAAGTCGAGGGGGCAGTGTTATGGTATTACCCTGGGAACCTCTTGAAAGGCCCCAGGATACAAGATACTCCGTTAGCGGGGTATAAAAAGGGTTTCTACATGCCTTGGAAGGCATGTGCGTTTCATATTTTAGGGGCTGCTTCAGAGCCCGCCTGTTCAGTCTACTTTCCTGGCTTCCTCTAGCTGCGACAATAAGGAAGATAACAACACCTAACGAACACAAGTGAGCAGCACCTTGGGCCCATCAAGTAGAGAGACCTGCAGAGACCCGTGTCTGTACCACGGGGCTTGCACTACCACTAGACTTGGCGTCTTCGGTTGATTTGGACTTTCTCGCTTGGTCGGCGCCCCGGCTCTCACCTCTCAACCTGTTCCCAGTGTAGTAGAAAGCTTTGTTTTCTCTACGAATTTGCTCTACCTCGCCGTACAGCAGAGTTTGGTGTGTTTCCCTTCTGCTTCCTTCGCCCTATATGGAGTCCATGGACTCGGTCCCCTTTGGCCCCTCCGCAAGTATCGAAGGCAGCTAAGACGGGACCGTCGTTGAAGGCCGGCCTATCGCCTTCCCTGTCCACAAGCCTCGCGGTGAGGGCGTGCAGACGACTGCACTCTCT
>JBBMKB010081088.1:0-12466 GCA_037833945.1 Alaria marginata
GAACGGAGAGAGGCGATAGTGCGACACCCTCGTCAACGGGCCGGGTGGAGAGGGGGACGGAGGAGGTGGGGGGGGGCGGGGGAGGTGGGGGGGGCGGGAGGAGTGGTTGGAACGGGGGGGCAGGGGGGGATGGGTGTGGAAAATTATGCTCATTTTCACCCTTATATTGCCCTTTTGCCCTGCACTATTTGTATAGGTCCATTGGCAGCACGAGGGGCACACCATAATGACAAGCCGCTGCGGTCATGTAGTTTATCTCAGGCTTGGGCGTAAATACAAAATATCCACCCTCACTAGTTCGTCGAGGATGCCGTGCAGACGGAGCAGGAAGAGACTAACCTACGACATTTCCGCGTCGTTGTTGGACGATGGATCTAGGGGGAGGAGCGGTACGGGTTTCGCCGCGAAGGCGCGGCCGCACGGAAACATAAGGTCTGTGCCGAAGACCTTAGCACTCGCGCCCGAGACCCGTCAGCAAAGGGCTATACCGAACAGCTAGGGGTCCGTTCGCGTCCGCTACGTCTTGTTCGTTTCAGACGTAGTTTATACAAGCTGACCCACGATATTTCCGTGTGGTTCCTGGCCGATGCGACCCGGGGGGGGAGCACTACGGTTTTCGCCGCAAATGCACGGCTGCATGAAAGTATGCGGCCTGCAGCGAAGGTCATCGCACACCACCCACGAGTTCCATCGGTCAAGGACCACACGCAAAACGCACAGGTTGGCTCATGCTCGCTCCATCAGTACGACATTTTCGAAGAGCTGGAGGACGTGAGTCTTTGATGTTCAACTCAAAATGCGAGACAATAACATAGCCACAATGTAATTATTGCGATACTGCTGTGCCTGGTGGGTCTAGAATGGTATTAATATACAGTATATGGTATGTGTTTACGGCTTCGCACGACACTCCAAACAGAACAAAGGGTAGGAATTGCTTAAACTATCCTTTCGACGCCGTCCATGAGGGGCTTGTTGGAGTTGGCAGTCTTTAGGTATTTTTGCCGATTCCGTACACCCGCACTAACGTCCCGCCCGTGTCCACGTTACACTGAATGTAGCTTCAACCAAGCGCTGCGACTCCGGTACGGCTTGGGATAGGGCCCCACTTCCCAGCCCAGCTAGTAGTGCAGATGGGCTTTCTCTCTCTCTCTCCTGTGTACTCCGCATACCGCTGTAGCACAAAATATGATCGTGTCATTTCTTCTGTTCGCGGTGTATTTGTTGTTCTGAGTGGGTGGGGGGTCAGGGTCAGGGTCAGGAAAAACAATCCTGATCCTGACCACCCACGCACCCAGCGCGAGAAACACACTGCAAGCAGAAGACTGGCCGGATCATATTGTCTGATGCAGCGATATGTGATATCACAGGAGAGAGGGAGCCTTCCTGCACCACTAGGCGGAGTGAGAAATGCCAGCAATGTGTCAACCCCCGCCCCGATGTCTGCGCTCAACTTTGTAGCTACGAGAAGCCTGCTGAGCCTGTATAAGGCGATTGTGTTGGTGCACATAATCACCAACAGCATCACCAACGACAGCTGGAAAAAAGGAAGACACCCCCAACAAGGCCCCAGCGGACGGCGTCGGTTACAGCCTGCATGATTCTACGGACCAGCAGATTTGCGGGGAAAAGTATCGTGTATCGCCCTTTTGAGGTCTGGCTTACAAAATTGGATTCTTCAGGGCCCGTCAAAAATGGAAGAACAAAAGGTCATGGAAAACAAAAACGACAACACGTATGCAACACCGTTGCTTTAGCCTGCAAACGCCGCGGCTTAGCTTGCAAGCCGAATTACAGTGTACGGCGAAACAAAACAACCAAAAGTCGTATGGCTTAGCCTTCAAACCGTCAGTCACTTCTTCCATTCCTACCGCGTGTGCTCAAAGGCTACTCCGTACTGTAGTGTCCCCGCCCTTCCCCCCTCTGCAAATAAACAATTCCGCAGTCATATTTTAATTGCTTGTTGTAGACAAAAAAAACATAGATCACGACCCGAGAGCGACCCGTTTCAATTTTGGGACCAATGCCTCCCCACCACTTCGCGACCTTGCCTCTTGCCTAGTTTTCCCGATCCGCCGCCGTTGGGTCTGGGTGTCCTTTCCGGTGTCTTCGGGGTTATCAGCACTTGTGTCTTCGGCCGTCGGGTTGGTCCCTCCTTCGTACTCCTGGCATGGTTGTCCCAGGTTTAGAATTGCTTAGATTGTCGGGGCGGTGCACAGCAATTTGCGAGCAACACGCAACACCCGCGCCAATCGCCAACTGTCCGGCAACATGATGATATGATGATAAGAAATTTAAGCGCAAGCATTCATGGCAAACGTCAAGCGCAGATCGCACACGCACACGGCATCACTGGGAGGAAGGGAACCGCTCCGACGCGTCTTGTAGACAGGGATGCGTACTAGGAGGGAATATTGGAGGCAGCACAACAAGCAACGTAGAGCGAAGCGAGCGTAAATAAAAAAGGCCCAAGAGACAAGAGCGCGAGGCAGCGCTCAACATGTCGCTACCAACGAACAAATGACCACCGTGGCCTAGCCTACAAGCACCGCCGCTTAGTTTAAAAGCCGTACCATACACTGCACTACTGTACGGAGAAACCAAGAACGTTTTCAAGAGGCAGGCCGTTTCTACAAATTAGTTAGCATGGGTACGAGTAAAGAGGACACCGTCACGCCAGTACCCACCCTTCGTCTTCCTTATATGTGCTGTGGTGCAAAAATACGGGAGAAAACACATGACGAATGGACATCTTAACGTACTTTGCAGGTGGGGCCGTAAACCTCTTTGCCGACAACATTGTATGCAGGCGACGCCGCCAGCTCTTGTCCTTCGTTGGTCTGCGATTAATATCTTCAAAGAGAAGAACGCATCTTGCGTGTTGTTAAACAAAATGCAGAAATATCGGTTCATCAGCGACTCGTTTCCCCGATCGGGGCATGCGTTCCGATCACCTAGCAAAGATTAACCTTGCCTTTTTCCCGGCCTTCTTGGTCCACTCAATTTATATTTTGTCCGGCCTTCGAATCGTGCTACGATAGAAGTAGTACTATTTGGCGTTTTTGTTTCTGATCGACGGTTCTCCTTTAACCCGAAATCGTCGGGATGTCTTTTTTGTTTTGCAACGTGATTTTTGTATACCTAGGCGATGGGTGTGTTAGTCGGGTTGCACATTTAGCTTTATCAAAACTCAGTTTGTGGGTGACGTACAGAGCTCCTCAAGCGGGAAGCCTCAGAACAAACTGGTGCACCTCTATAATAGCATATGTCCTTCTTGGTTCATGGGGGTGGTCATCTCTCCGTAATGACCAGCCTTGATAGGGAAAAAATTAGAACCGTTAATTCACCTTGTCGGCGCGGCACATAGCAAGAAGAAAACAGCCTTCGCGTGAACCTCTAAGCTGACCGGGAACACGACGAGACAAAATCACGACGAGTATCGCGCACAGATCGTACACGCGCGGCACACTGCACAGAGAGAAGAGAAAACATTGAAGCAGCTTATCAAAGGGGTGGCTACAATACGGTAGGCAGGACACAACATCATCAATAACATTGATCTATACCTACGCTGCAGCCCAACCTGAACGGGGGCCTTCGTACGGCTGGCGGGCAAGACTGCTAATAGTACTGCCACTACTCCTATCGCTGCTATACACGGAAAATTCCGCCACTTTTTCGTTTTGGCATGTTCTCTTGCCATAACAGAGCTCCAGGATAGCATCATCAGCAACGCTATGAGCTCAGCAGTATGGCAATATGTCGTTGGTACATAGCTTGTCGCGGGTTTGGTGCTACTGATCAAAGACCCACCTTCTTCAACTGCCCGAAAACGTCATGCAGATGGAGCAGGCACGCGCTTACACGTACCGTGGGCCCCGTTCGACGGAACTCGAGGGAGGGGCACTATGGTATTTGGCGCAGGCCGCATGTTTCCGCGCAGGAGCGCGTTTGATGCGAAGACCATAGTGCTCCTCCCATGAGTGGCGTCCGACGGGACCCACCCGGAAACAACACGGATGAACACATGCCTGCTTCGTGTGCAGGGCGTTTTTCAACAGCAGGAGGAGGTGGGGTTTTGATCATCAGTTTCAAACCCGAGACCGGCCATATAGCCGCGATGTAATGAACTACTTTTGTACCTTTTGCACCGCTGATGGTTGTATACTGCGGTGCAGTTTGGGCGGCAACATGGCATCCCAAAACCCAGAATGGGCGGAATTTACTCTTCACCTTATATCGTAGGTATTGGGCTGAACGAGGTCTCCTGCCCCGAGGCAGGTGGTCCTCGCCCGGGATATACTTGGCGCTGAGTGCGCTCTCAGCGCGGTTCCCGTCCCTGGGATTGAAATGACCCTGCAGAAAACGACTACTAAGCTTGTAGGGCGGGTGGGAAGGGCTGAATTTCTCCTGTGCCTATTTTCCTGTTCTCGTAGGGAGGCTAGGCTTGAACGGAGTGATCGGCGATCGCATTCATTCTTCAAATGGTATGCCCTCAAACGCTGGAACTAATTATTTTCCCCACCATGGATTCGTTTCATCGAGTAGCGATTTCACTACAGTATTATTTTACGCTGCCGCCAACCATTCAACGTAATTATTGGGTTGGATGAGGCCTCCTGCCCCGGTCGGTGGTTCTACCCAAACTTCGTTGTGTTCTCATGGTTGTTATTTGCCATCTACCGAGGAACTGCGTAGTCTCACCCAAACTTGCTTCTATGTACTCGTATATTTCAGGCGTAATTCGGCGTGCACGTGGAGGGACTAATTGAAATGCCGAAGGCATTAGTGGCAACTCGCTCGCGCGTGGTCCTGTTGTCTGTTCGTTTTCGCAGGGAGACTAGGCTTGAACGGAGTGATCGGCGATTGCATTAATTCTCCAAGTGATTCGCCCTCAAACGCCGGAACCAGTTTTTGTCAAAATTGGATTTGTCTCATCGGGTAGCTACTACCGAAGCATACTAACTACAACTACCACTACTACTACTACTACTACTACTACTACTACTATATACTACAACTACCACTACTACTGCTATACAGCTACTACTACACTACAACAAAAAATCAGATCCCGTCCACTTTCTATTTGTGGTGTCATGCTGTCGTATACCAGGTATATAGTCTATGCTCTAGTTATAGGTCCATCAAAACGTGCTATCGCGGATACTTTTCGTACTACGTTTGGAGCTAGACCACAGACCCACCCACCTCCTCTACCTCTCCGAAAGCGTCGTGCAGCCGGAGCGAACACGAGCTCACCCGTGACCGTTCTACATGCTCCATGGCGGACGGGATTCGCAGGGGAACTGTACCATGGTCAAACCCGCAAAACCGCTGCTGCGCGGAAGCACACAGCCTAAGCCCAATCAGAAGCCGTCGACCGGCAATGTCGCCATAGACGGCATCGGATTCGGCGAAGGCCTTATCCTGCCGCACATCAGGGGTTTGAGGCGAGGAGCATCGCCCGTCTTTCCCGAGTGCTGTCTGACGAAAACTAATCCCTTGGGGACGGTCCTGTCTTTCCGATAAGAAACAAAAAATGAAGAAAAAGGGAAAGGAGAGACAGAAAAAAAGGAAACCGAAACATAAAGGAAAAGGCCAAGGAGAAGGTAAGGAAAACAAACAGAAAACAAACGGAAAAGGAAAAGACAAGGGAAAATGGAAGGCGCGTTGATTTGCTGGGAAGACTCTTTCCCTGTCCATCATTTCTTTCGGTTTGGCAATATGCACGATCTGCACACGATCTGCACCCTATTAATGAGAATAAAATATTCCAAAAATACCTAACGGACGAGAGAAAGAGTACACGGAACCACTCAACGTTCCCTTCTTGCCGTGTTCTACACTACCAGGTACGAAGGTAATACTTATTTATGTAATCCTGCGGGAGCCCGCAAGGAGTTACCCACTGTCACTGCTGCAACCTAGAAAGGCCCAACATGCACTCGCTCGTGAGTGCTGCGTCCAACACCACCTGCCCTTCCCCAATATTCGTGATCCACGCCAACAGCCCCTGTACCAGCAGCGATTGATATTGGACCTTAAAGGCCAGTACGGTCCCCGATCGTCCGCTGTTGATGCCTTCTACGTGTAGGAGATTCGGCGAACAAAATATACCGGGAGCCTTGCCCACAATAAGGGTTCATTAACCTTTTTTGAACTGCACCCACATTTTTGGGGACAGATGGCTTGGAATTACTGTGAGATAACTTTGGCAGTTCGCTACAGTAACTGCACCGAAAACAACCTAGCATGCGCTCGCTCGCCAGCAACCCCCCCAAACCCCCTCTACTATTGCATTTTCAACTCCGCTATTTGTGGTCCACGCCCGCAGTTCCTGCGCCAGCTGCAGTGGACACCGGACCACACAGGCCCATAGGGTTCTTGATTTTCCACTGATGATGGTGGCTTGCACGTGACGTATATCAAGAACACGATCGGCCTGTGAGGCCCGGTATCCAGCGTATCTGATGAAAGACGTTTGGGCTTGAACCGCCGACAGCGGGGAATATAAGGGGCTAGTAGATGGGGGTGAGGGGGTCGCTGTCGGGAGAGCGCATGTCACCGGTGTTGTTTGGTTCGAGTTTACATCTGCAGACGAAAACATTCACATAGGATCCAAAATATATTGGGTAGCCCCTTAGTTGAGGAGCTCCGTCAGTGAGAAATGCTTGCGTTCTAACGTGCAGCCTTACGGTGTAGCGAGGCCCTCAAGTGGGTCAGCTCTGCACAATGATTGATCCTTCTCGGCCCCCTTCTCTCCGTAGAAATCCCCTGTTTCGTCCTTCATGCTTACCAGGTACCGGTATGTACCAGAAATAATGTACGCTGCCGGCCTTTAGCTCCGTGTGTATAGCTATATCGAGCGGTTCCGACCCACTTATGTTTGCCATGTGGTGGCCAACCGCTCAGGTTGGTCGGAAAGAGAGCCGTTATGCGGACGTATGCCTCCAAACATAAAATAAAAAACACTTCCCAGCGTACTACTCAAACTCAACATGTATTTCCTGAGTCCTGCCAACCATTCATTCATGTTGGTTGGAAAGAGAGTCATCACGCTGACGTATGCCGCGAAAACGACTAAAACCCACCAACCCCAAATCTATATGTACAGCAGTACCATTCGGATAGTGGTCAAACTCAACATGAATCATGTGCCCTGAGTCTTCAGGTGTGTGACGAATAACAATAACTCCTCCTGATCACAATTGTGTAGCATTGCCCTCGAGGGCCGGTGAAACCCTAGAAATATAGACACGGGCACGGAATACATATTATTCATCAGGTCTTGTCAGAGTAGGCTACAGCAACAACGCCCCTTTCGTCCAACCCATGAGGGGGGTGTGTGGGGCCCTTCCCCGGTATAAGGTACCCAAACACTCCTGGAAATGTATGTGAAAATGGGACAGTAGGTTGCAGGATCGGGCAGTTCCGAGTCAAACTCCACCCGTCAGGTGGCCGCCAGCTCTCTAGTTTGTCGGTTGCTGAGGGATCAACTCATCTGCGCCAGTCTCTACAGACTACAGAGATATGAAATTCCTTTGATTGGGAGTTTCGGGCTAATGGCTCAACGAATTGGTTGGATATAGAGCCGTCCTGAAGTAGTGGTTGCATTAGCCTTAGTTGTAGATTTTGTACAGTATGGTTTTCTTGTTTTCCCCTAGCGCTAGCCGAATTCATGCGCTTTCACTGATCCTCAATTTGGCAAGTGGTTATTACGAAATTTAATACATTGCGTCAGCTGTACGTTCGGCCAAGTTGTGCCCAAAACTCCCAGCTTTGCCAGCTGCGTAGTCGTATGCTCAGCGCTTGTTCAACCTTTAGCCATACCCTTAGCCTTACCTTTTAGTCTTCGCCATAGACGTCTTCGCCTTAGACTTAGCCTTACTATTAGTCCCAGCGTTAGCCTAAGCCACGGATTTAACCTCAGGCTGAGAGTAAGCCGCGGCCTTAGCCTTGGACTTAGCATAAATCGTACCTTGCCTTACGTTCTGGAGGAGACTTGGTTCCTAACCCGTTTAGAACCACCCCCGATTTGGGCACAAAATAGTGGACGTAGAGTCAGACATTTTCTGCAGTAGTAAAAGGGTTGATGTTTTCCCAACCACTAACTAATAGCCTTTTACCGGTTTCGCGCCCCGAGGCTAATCCTCACACAGGCAATTGGTTGTTACCCTCAAACGGAAATTACAAAGAACACACCAGCTGCCGCTGTCGTTGGTGTTGAGGCGAGATTCAGTTCGTAGAGTAGTCATCCTGCGCAAGGGAATTCCCCGATTAAAAAAAAATCGCGAATTTTGAGCTTCTCATGTGCCTACGCTACCTTCAGCTCTTTTCTCTCTTTCGCCGAAAACAGTTGTTCCGCATTATTAGCGCATACATTACATGGCTGTTTTTCTTTCGTTGTCGTTCGAAGTTTGCTGAGCGTGGGTAGACATATGCATATAGCCACGCGTCCCAACGCTATGGGTTATGAAAAAGGTTTAGTTACAGTCATAGCATCGCGTCACAAAGGCGCCGCGGCGGGCTTTCCGGCAGTGTCGGGGCGAATGCTAATGCAGGAGCAGGTGTTGTGCATAATGTATTGGCATACGCGTTAGCACTAACTTGCCGCCGATAACCCTTAGCATTCACTTTTTGGAAATAAGTATGGCGATTGTGGTATTGACCCCCATCCCCCCTCTTTGCCTATGAGTAAACTTGCCCACGAGTATAGAGCATCGATTTCTCCAACCAATTATTGCCGGCTGTACGCAGCACTTAAATTGTTTACACTTACGGCTGTTCGGGTTTTCATGCGTCATCATCTACCCATCATGTAGGAGCTACATCTACTGTATATACACAGTGCATTTATCCACACTATCCCTATAAGCCCATGGTATGGAAGGCAGTTCGAGCAAAGTTGGCGGCCTCTTACCGGCAAAGCGCGTGCACATCACCACAGGGCTCTTCTCCATTCCGGCTTGCTGTTCAATTAGCCCAGACCAAGGCCACTCGTGCTCAGGTAAAGCAGGGGCGGCGGTGGCAGCAACAGCAGCCGCAGCAAAATTCCTAGTTGTTTAGAAGACTTCTTCTTGCCCCGAGATAGCAGGCCTTTCTCTTCTCCGCCACCTCCTCTCTACTTGCTCCTCAGCCTTCTCCGCAGCAGGTGTGGATGCCGTGAATGCTTGTGCTATCATTTCGTTTTAAGCCCATGGTCTCATCGTGTTCCCGACCATCTCTTTTCTTGGCAGGTGGGCGCCCTGTGCACGGCTGAACTCTTCGAAATCCTTGGATTGTAGGGCCAGTCAGTACGGAGAGGTAACCCACTCCACACCCGAAGCCGCAAGAGCTCGTGACACCGACAAAAGAGGGCTCGAGAAAGCCGCCGTCGCCAAAGCATCAGGACAGATCGTCGTGACAACCACTGGGGAGGGAGAGAAGAAGGAGGTGGTGGAGAAGGAGGTGGTGGTGGTTCGGAAGGGGGTGGACGGAAATAAGAGTCTGCTGTCTACGACAAAGAGGAGGGTATTTGACGCGACTAAGATTTATTTTGCTTCCCCTCCACCACCACCTCCTTCTCCGCCATCTCCTCCTCGTCCCCGCCCCTGTAGCAACCACGAAGATCTCGCCCTTTGCCTCGTCGACGGTGACCTGTGTGGTCCCGTTCTTCTCGGCGCAATACCCACTCGTTGCGTCGGCCGTGGGGGGGGGCATCTCCCCGCACTGAACACAGACTGACAGCCCAAGGTTTAGATACGTTCGGCGGTACACAGAGAGTCTGCCTGCCAACAAATGAGATAGACACAGCAACATGAGAGCATGATATGACATACCAGCACTCACTCGTGTTCACGGCGAACGTCGTGCACAGATCTCGCACACGCGGCGGCACAGTGCTGGGCGACAGAGGATAGTTATGGCGCGTCGTGCGAAGGGGACGTTACTACAGCAGGAATAGAGTAGGTTGGAGACCGCGTTTCAACAAAAGCAAAGAAAACTGCAACACGGCAAATGAGAAAAGGCAGAAGTCGAACAGGCTATCCTGGGATCCTGGGTGGGAGAAAAGCAAAACTAACGACTGCGTTGCCAGGGCAGTGTAACAAAGTAAGCTCATTCTCGCACAAAAATCCAAACGATCAAGCCGTTTTTGAGAGATAGCCCTGAAACTATGCACACGTGTTTTAAGAGCGCCTACCGACTCTTTGACGAAAGGGGTGTTTTTTTGCTTTTCCTTCGCCGGAAAATCGGGGTCTAAGGAGGCCCAAATATCCCCGAACAAAACTAACTACGAAGTATCTGTCAACAGCACACACACACACGTTCAGTAACGGTTTGTTAGTAGCGCATAGAACGCGTGTGCAAAAATTCACGGTCTAACGCCCAAAAATGGCGTGAACTTTGGACGCCGAAATAATGCTAGGGGTTGAGCGTAAACCAGCCGGTATTCCGCCCGCGAGCGCCCGTGGCAACTACCGCAGGCACCCGTGAAGAGTCGCATCGGAGATACCGCGGGAATTACCATGCGACATCGTACGGAAAGCCCCGTGATGGGAAAACCCGCAGGATACTGCGGGAGTGTTGACGGGCGCTCGCAGGCGTCCATGGGCGACAATGAGCGATCGCGGACGCCCGCGGTACCTCTCACGGGAGCCGGCAAGTTCCCATGGGACCTAAGTTGCGATGTCGCGATCGTCGGTGGGACCGACCATGGGCGCCCGCGGGTGCCTGCGAGATACCGCCGTCGCGTCCACGGGCGACCGTGAAAAAGTACGATAATGCGCATCACCCCCATATGGAATAAATTTCCAGACAGAGCGGTGTTCGTGACACGGACTTTGAAGCACCAGTTGCCGTTGGCGATGGATGTCGAAATCACAACGGCCATCTGGCAGAGACTACCAGGTGTTTTAGAGTCCACACGAAGAGCAAGGTCGTGTAACTGGCGCGTATTTGATCGCCATCCACTGGAATCAGGCCTGCGTTTTCTCAGCTGTGCTCATCATCACTCCCTTCCGTAGAAGTACGGCCCAAGCGCTCATTTGCACGAGTCGTGCCTCCTTCTGCAACTCCTATGCACTCCATCGGTTCGTGGCTTTCGATGATATGACATACGACAGCCACGATGGACCACATAATGAAGCACTTAAGGAGGCACAAGTCGTAGGACAGAGCGATCTTCAGCAAAAGGGTGACGGTGAGTACAGCTGAGCAAGTGGAGGCCTGATTACTTCGATATGGACCAAATGCACGCCAGTGTTTACTGAATATAACGGTGCATACGGTTATAAGTTTACCCCGGTGTAAAACACACCAGGTGATACCCTGGTAAGTGCTTTGAAGCCCCAAATGTTATCACCGGATATGGCACATACCTGGTACGGTAATAACTGGCGCGCATTTGATCCATGTAGAAGGCAACCCCGCCTGCGCTATATCACCTGTACCCACCACCTTTCCGTAGAAGTCCAACTCAAGCGCTGTGTAGTACGAATCGTGCCTACTTATGCGCCTCATATGAACTCCACCGGAGCTGTCGTATAACACTTTCATGCGACAGCTACGATTGAGTGCATAGTGAGGCGATTAAGGACGCATGATGCCTACTACAGAGCGATCGAATTATACTTCTTCAGCAAGGGGGTGCCATTGATTCCCGCTGAGAAAGCACAGGCCTGATTACTTCTGCATGGATCAACTGTGCGCCAGTTAACACTACACTGTGTTATAGAGTGCTCTACGTAGATGAATAGACTGTCGATTCGATGTGAAACCATGCCGTAGGTGAGAAACTATGCCATAGCCGTCTGATGGCCGACAGAGTATGTCGCGTCAAGACCACTTCCCAGGTGGTGGCCCAAGCCGGACATCCCTCCTCGTCACTGTATATTTGACCTTAGATTTGTACCTTATCGGCCTTGTGTCCGAGCTGTGGGCCAACGGGGACTTAAATAAAACACACCATGAACCATGAGGAGAACGATTCCCAGCATCGACAACCCTGCGTCCCCCTCGGGGGCTCTGAGCCACCCCACGGTAGGGGTGCAGCAATATGTTTCTGAGCTCCTGACATGAGGAGCTAAATATCTCACCCGAAACATTACTTCCACGATTTTCGTTCGCGCGACCCGATCAACATGTCTATCTGCTTGTCTTAAAGCGAATGCACTCGTAAAATGATCATACCTACCGGTAGTTCCTTTCTTCGGGAGCTCAACCGGTCAGGGACATTTTACCCCAAAAAGTGCAACCCCTACCGTGGGATGACTTCTCTATGGCAACTGCTATTTGTATAGATATAGACTCCTCTGCCAGGTGCGTCATTGCGATAGCGATATCCATCACTAACGAACGCAGCTACTAACGGTAGTGCTTCAAAGTTGTTTCACAAACTCAACTATGTTGAAGATCGTTCTGCACATTGTCGGAGGGCAAGCATCAAAATAATTAATTATATATATCACCACCCCCCCCTCTGAAT
>JBBMKB010081099.1:0-12464 GCA_037833945.1 Alaria marginata
GGGTTTTTCTCCCCCCCCCCCCCCCCCACCCCGTGCGCGCGACCCGCACCGCGCGCCTCGCCCGCCGCATGGACTGCTCTTCTTACACTATATCTGTTTTTTCCTTGTTCTCCTGTTTGTTGTTTGCCAACGCGCTCGCTCTGCCCCCCCCTGTAGAGGAGACGTGCTCCAACGACCTCCCAGGATATCAGCATGGCGTGGTGTGCTGCCCGCTTGCCTGTGGGCAGTGCGGAGGCTCAGGGTGCGAGAACATAGCCGGCACGGCAGGCGCTTCGGACTGCTGCTCCGATATCATATTGGCGGCGGGCGAGAAGTGCGATTCCACGGCGGATGTGCCGGTGGTTGCACCCTGCATAGTCGGGACAGGTATGTATGGCCGGCCGCAGCAGCAAAAAAACACGAACCGGCCGCTTTTTTTACTTTTTGCCTTGCCCTCTGCGGCTTCCATTTTTCGCCCTAACCCCTTCCGATACCCGTGCTTTTTTTTGCGCTGCTTCGTTCGCTCCCACCGTCTCCCTCGTTGGTCTCCGCTTTTTCGCTCTCGTCCTCTCCTTGCTACGTTGGGGTTTTCTGGCGTCCGCTTCCGCCTTCGGGACAACTCCACCAATCACATTCCTGTTCCTTTTCGGCGTGCCCTCATCCTCTTCCTACCACCTCGGGATTTTTCGTTCGCTTGGCGCGCGGAGCTCAGTTGACGAAGTGGCAAGCGCGAGCGAGGGTATTAACGCCGCGACCGGCCTTCGAACGAGTGGCGGCGGCGTCGGCGGCGCTGCTTCTGTCATCGGAGTAGGTTGCGCGGTTGCCGTGGCCGCGGCCACCTCGGCGCTCTTCACGCGTTAGCTTCGTGCGTGAGGGCCTGAAAACCGATGTTGCATGGAGGGCGTACGTACGCCGGCGTCTTGTTTTATTATTATGTGTTCATGGGGCAGTTTTTTTATTCGGACGAGCTGCTGTTGAGTAGCTCGTGCGTTGGGTGCGCACCCTTGCGGTGCGGATATAATTCGTGGTTTGGCCCGGTCGGGGCGGGGTTTTTCCCGCGGAGCAGGTTGGGTTCGACGTTAACGAACCCCTCCCGGTAGTTCTCTTTCTGTTCTCTGGCCTACAGGTTAGCGCGAAACAAACACTCTCAAAAGCTCTGCCGAAACCGAGCGACAAGGACCTTCGACCCGCTAAAGGACTTTTTCCTCGTGAAAACTTGGAGTGCCTCGCGTACCTCACACGAAGCATGTTCTCCAACTTGAAGGGAAACCGAGCGATCAGGACAGGTTACGGTAGGCACTAGGCCTTCTTTTTGTAGTTGGTGGGCAGGTCGAGGTTTTCGAGCGAACTCCACGTTTATGAGTTTTGGGGGTACAGGGGTGGTCTCCTTATAGTGCCGGCATGATAGTGCCGGTGTGTCCTGGGAGCCAACGGTACCGGCAGCATACCGGATATTGGTACTAGTGTAGCGAGTTCCGGTCGGGCCAAGCGATTTGACCGGCACTCTACCGGCATTAGGCACTATTCAACCGGCACTGTAGGGAGACCCCCACTGTATTGCCCTGGCGCTGACTCTCTTCAATGAGTATTTATGAGTGTTGTAGTAGTGTCCTGGTGCTACCTTTCTTCAATCAGTAGTGCGCTAGGAACGTTAGGTAAAAGGTTTTGGAAATGGAGGAGATGTGCGATGAGTAGGGCGCGTTTTTTCCTGGCCAATAGGGGCCGCCGTCTCCTCCACGACCAAGGCGATGTATAATCCGTTTTTTTTTTTCGATTTTGAACGCTTTCAAAGGATATGCGGAGTATTATACAGTAGGGAAAATGTTCGTTTTGTCTCATTTTGCTCTTCCCCCCCCCCCCCACACTCCGGTTTAATCGCTTGTTTATTTCCGAGAGATATATGTAAGTGTGGCTAGCTGTAAGGTTCACGGTACTTAGCGGGCTTCGTCGTTTTTTTTGTGTGTGTTTCGGTTTCACCTGACAAGGCGAAGGCAAGAACGGAGGAGATTTGTTCCGTCTAAACGACGAGAAAGGTGATGGTGATGATGAGGGTGATGGTGGTGAGGTTGCTGACGATGAGGATGGTGATGAGGCTGATGATGAGGACGATGATGTTGATGATAAAAATTATGATGAGGTTGCTGGTGGTGGTGGTAGTTTAACGATGATGGTGGATGATACTGGTGTGTGTTTTCTGAACGGTATTTCTGGGGAAAAGTCTCCCGTAACGGTTTACCGAGTGACGCACACACGGCCGCCCTCGATCGATCTTCGAGGGGAAATAGTGCTACGGACGCTTTTCCAGAAGGAGGGACGTCCTAGTCACCAGTAGAGCAAACTCTGCATGGTTGTCTCTGATGCGGGCGCAAGCGGTGCCCACATTCAGGCTTTTGCCGTTGACCTACCGTGGACTTGGCAGGGGAAGGCAACGGGGATAAGACGAATTGTATTGGAGGGCACGCGATGATTTCCTGTCCGCCTTTCGATGGCTGAAAAGGCACTGACCACTCTCGCCCTAATGGGAATGTTGTTTTTGGTTGGAGGTTGGAAGACGTACCCCAAGACGTACCCCTTGTAGCCGCTGCGGATTTCGGCGTTGGTGCCTTATATTCCTTTTTTTGCCGTGTTGCCTTCTAGGTGTGTGCTTTGTCATGCACCGAGGTCAACCTTTGTTTGGCGACGACGAAAGGGACGGAGGAAGAGGGGGGGGGCAATGGAGGGAGGTGGTCGGCTTATCAACTGCAGTCGGCTCGCCTATGTCTGTCGGCTTATGTTCGTTGTGAAATCGAGCGCTCTTGGGTGCGCGATGCAAAAGCCCGTATTTCCCTCCTTTGCTGGTGCGGCAGTGCGCTGGGTCTACCGCGTGTTCAGTCCAGAGTTAACGTTTTATCGAGTACTATTATTACACGCGCTGCTTTAAAGTGGGGCTGGGTTGTATTTTTGGTGGGTTGGGGGCAAAATGGGCAGGACAACAGTACGTGGTAGTAGGAGGAAGGATGGCCTTCCTTGTAGTAGTGTAGCGACGCAAAATACGATAGGTGTGCTTGCTTGTGGTTTTAGCCTGGCCACGACTAGCTGTCTAAACTAAAGGCGAGTAAACGACCTCTGGGGGGGAGTGCGGCAGTAAGGACGAGTCATGTTAACATTAGAATGTCAGTCGTACTGATAAATACCGCTGTACGTAGTTACTTTCCACTGTTTTGTGGTGTCTATCGTTCATTCCGCCCGCTCGGTCGCAATATTTATCGCGTTCAGCAAGAAGAGTATCCACACTCTCCGGTAGTTTTCTTTTTAAAGGGTTGTGGTATTTCTTTGTGGCGGCTTAACATTATGAGCTGCTGCTTGATAATTTCCGTGCCCATCCTCGCCTATCAATAGTGTGCGAGCTATTATACGGAGATACAGTTAGTTTTTTGGAGCGTCAATCTTCTATCATACGAGGAAGACAGTACATTATCTGGTGTTGCTCGCGAATGAGGTACATTCGCTTTTTGCTATCCCCTCGTGTAACGTTTTTTCTTTTAAAACGTATCTTTCGTACGGTCAATATGCAGCTGACCTTTGGCAAGGAGTATGATAAAGCGAAGGGGCTATTGTAGGGTATGATGCGTGCAGCATGTTCGGGCGGCGGCGGGAACTGCGCAAAGAAGGAAGCCTTATAATTGAAATGGTTGAACGCCTAGCGTGGCGCAGCCTCGATACCCCCCAGCGTTTTCTGGGTTGAGTTAATGTGACGGAAGTTCGGTTACTGTCTGTTCATCCCCCTTATTTTCGGTCCACTTTCCACCAGGCGTGACTCTAGTTTTTTTTAAAAAAATTTTCATCAAACGACTCCAAACGATTGACCCTCATATATACGACTACACGTATCGATAGCCTGGCTGTCTGTTGGCTTGTCCTTTTCAGTCCACATTCCACCAGGTGTGACTCTGGCATTTTTTCAACTTGCATCAAACGCTTCCGAACCCAGTCATACAGCTCCAAGTATCGATAAGAGGTTATGAACACCGGTAACCGGCACATACGTTGGCGGCCTGCGCCAATACCACCTTCATGGGCGTCCTCGTGTGGCGTCAGCGCCACGATTTGGCTCCCAACTCGTTAGCCGATCCCTTTTGTGAATAGGCTTTGAGTCAAACACATCGGTTTTTGCCCAGAGCAGTAACGCACAATAGTCGAGAGTGAGACGAGAGTGGCGCATGTATGACTCGTCATGGATAGGATGTGGTTCTGTTATGTTCCCGTACTACTTTGCACGTACATATTATACGAGGCATGCTTGTAGAGGATGCACGGCTCGTTATATGTAAACCTAGTAGGATAATCGATGGATATTACACCGTCTCACCTCGCGAAGATGCCTTCATGTGTTAAAAGACGCCAACAGGTCATTGACAAATGATGGCGTGGGTGCCCCAAACACCTCGTTCCCATCGCGGGAGCTACTTGTACATGGGATGTCTACCGAATAGGCGTGCAGTTTTCGATAATTCCACGTTGGTCCCGGCAAATACAGACCAAGGCGAGGAAAGCAGCCAGACCCTTCATGATCCCAACTACCTGGTACCAGGTACCAGGTATGCTTTTAACGCATGCACCCATCGTACTTCGTATTTAGATAGGGTCTAAATGATGGTATGGACGACACAAGCATTCACCTGGGGACGATACATGGTTCAGAGGTCATAAGAGCTTACCGGGAGCTGATAATACGTCCGATGTGATACTATCGTATGGGCGATGGTGTGCAAGTTGCATGGGGGTGGGCGCGGTGGGGGTGGGGGAACGAAGGAAAAAATCGCTAGGGTTGGTAGCGGAAAGTGAAAGCGGAATTTTTCTTGTAGAAAAAATACAATAAAATTATTATTACGAAAAGGTACTTGAACATTTTAATATTCTTCAAAAACTACATTGTGAAGCAGTGCGAAGAGTAACTTTTTAGGATTTTTCACGAAAAGGTGCTCCATAAAACCACTTAGCTTCAGAAGTTCTATCCCCGAGACGGAGAACCGAAGAGTAAATAATAGAAGCATTCTCGCTTCAAGACAACAAAATGCTCCCCACCACCTACATTGAGTATTTTGGTATTTTTATGTTTTCATTGGTATTTTTGTGTTTTTAATTTTTTTTTTCCGCCATCGCTTTTAGTCTAATGGCCTAGTTTTGCTCCTCTCTTGCCGCAACTCCTTGCTTCCATACTGTAGCAGGCTCCCCCCCCCGCCCTCCCCCGTGCGGCGATTGCCTTCATTTTTATCGCGCGCTGCGGTCGGCGCTAAAAGTCCTTCCATTTTCTGGTCGACCCACATCCAGTTAAATGTGCCCACCCTCGTCGTGATCGTAAAAAAACACAGGAGCAAAATCCGCCCTCCACTCGGCACGTTACTACGCACATAGTGCACAGAAGGAAAAAAATAAATAAATACGTATAATAGTGCCCAGAAGAAAATAAAAAAGCACGTAAAAATATCACCACCAGGATTCAATTTCAGGATCATCCGTGGGCAGGGGCATACGAAAAGATAAATTATCTCTTACAGGCGACCGGTTCCAGTTGCGTTGTGTGCATGTACTCCGGATATACCCAAACACGTGTTGCATTGCGAACCAACTAAAAAAGGGTTTTGAAAAAACAGAACCAAACGCACCTAGGAGTACGCACGCACATTCGCTCTTTTAAGACACGCCCGCAGCGAACGAACAGACAAAAACAACAGGGGCTGCTGGGGGGGGTACACCACTAGCAGCGATACGTTACACACCAAACGGCAGCAAGCACATACCGTAGCGTGCTGGCGGTGGACTTCGCCGCTGCATAAACGCGTTGGACCAACCAATGTGCTAATCATGCACCAGGAAAAAAACACACACACACATACAACACTTTTCACCATGGAGATAAACATAAACAGATATCGACTACGAAGAGCTGTCCAGCTCTTATCAATAGTAAACTAGCTCCTGTAGCTCTCAAGAGCCGGACCTATGTAAGCTCTAAAGCTATAATTTCGTAAATTCAAGTTCCCCCACGCCGCGTGTTTCACCCCTTCCTCCTTCTCGCGTCTGCGAACTAAAATCAACGTGAGCGGTGACGAATTTATCTTAGGCTGTCTCAGTTGGTACTTACTGCTGTGGAGCAACGACCGGCGACGACGCTGTTTCCACGCCGCCGGAAGATTTTTCGGCCATATCGATTTGATTTGCATTCAACAGGACAAATCTTACGCAAAGTTTTGTGAACGCTATCATAGCTTAACTACGGCGCACATGCATGGCCACCCCGTGGCCCGAAACAGACGGTGCGTCTTCCTTGCACTCATACTTGACACCCCACCCCTCGCTACACCGGACGGGTTGCAAGAGGAGGCATGTCGGGACGATTACATTGCGGTTGGGACGTCACCGGACGGGTTGCAAGAGGAGGCATGCCGGGACGATTACATTGCGGGTGGGACGTCATCGTCTTAACATCGCTCTTTTTCTCCGGCCTTCAACGAAAAAGGAGCCCCCTGTCCTGCGCTATCTACTCGCGCGTTATCTACTATACGTACGATCAATCGTTGTTCGATCACTTTCTCGAGCAGCGTAAAATTATTTGGTATCACCTCTATCTCTCTCCATACACGGGCAACCCAACACTGTGGGTATGACGGCGCGATGCCTTGCAGGCACCACGCTCAATAATAAATAAAAATCGGGCGCCGCACACCCATCCGCCAAAAGCTTCAAACACAATGAGAAAGCAACCAAGGTAACGGCAGCAAAAAACAAAAAAAAACGGGATCATCCGCAGATCCATCCGCCTACCTGGTACCATTATGGGTGTAAATATAAGGACCGTTTGGGTGTTAATATGCAATCCAAACGGTCCTTACTTTTACGTCCATAGTGGTATGTACTTCAAGACAAGGATGAAACAAGAAAAGCAACGGCCAGCGGTTTCGGTTGAGGTATGTTCCACGGGGTCTCCTCTGCGGGCCTCCCACGCTGACCACGCACGTAATCAGTGATAGATTCAAAAATCGACCGTCGAGTGAGGGACTCTACCTTCAAACAGGCGCCGGTCGAAAAAAATCGACAAGCAACGCGCTAAACGCAGCCCGCAAAAACTCCTACCAAGCAATCGAAGTCAAACACGGCGCTAGCGCTTGTCCGCGGTCGGGGAGGGCGTAGCAACCAATGTCATGCATGGCCGAGGTCTGCCAGACCATGGACCTTCGCATCCCTACACAGCTCGGAGGGGGGGGTGGGAGGGGGTATGTCGAAACCAACCCACGGCAGCTTCTAACATTGTAGCCCCTTTCACCTGCAGCGCATGCGACGTGTACCATCCACCTCATAACCAGGAGGAACAAATATGAACGCACTACACACTCAAACGCGTTGTCTGTGAGCGCGGTGACCACGGTGAGAGCCTAAAACCACGGAAAAAAGAGCTACGGTACGACAAACACGAAAACAAAATCGCGCTCTTCCCCCAACTCCTCCCCTCTTTCCCGTCCCGGTGCAGCTACTCAGCGAATGGCGGGAGGCGCCGTGCCCTATGTCACACTACCCCCAATCGAACCTGGACTCCTCCGGCCGCTCGTACGCTCGGCCTCGCAACCACTGTCCCTCTGGCTAGAGCTCTCAAGCTTTTTCACTTTGCTTTCTTTTCCAGCAGAATAATTACCACCAGATGCACTACCGGCAGAAACACCAGTAGCACCAGCGCCCCCGCTATAGCTAGTGCTACCGGCAGCGGCAGTTGCCTCGGTGGTACTAGAAGCAGCAGCGGAGGCCGGGAAGGCGGAGGAGGAGGAGGACGGTCCGGGGAAAGCTTCGTCACTGGTAGTCGTAGACACCGAGGAGGGGGCAGCAGGGGTAAGAGACTGCGGCGTACACGTCGTAGAAGAACGAGAAGACGATGACGATGAAGACGAACACGAAGAAGAGTGGCCAACAGCAGCACCACCAGCAGAACCCTCAGCGCCAGCAGCAGCAGCCGCAGCACCCGCAGCAGCAGCAGCGGCAGGGGCGGGGGCAGGAGCGGGAGAAGGGGAAGGAGAACTAGAAGAAGTAGATGCACGAGACGTGTTGGGTAGCAGAGAGCACAGGAAGTACTTGGGGCGGCCGAGCGCATCTCGGACCAGAGTCAGAGAGAGCGACATCTGTGTATTGGGGGGCAAAAAGCGAGTTACGCGAGAGCGGGGGTAAGCGAGGGGAGGGGGTGGTGACAAGGAGGAGAAGGAGTCGGGAAGCGAAGCGTTCTTCCTGAGCGTCCTCCGCACAATGCCGCATGCGCTTTCTACTATTTGCTCTTGTCGAATAGGCAAAAGCACCACACCAAATGTGCGCGTCACCACTTGCAGAGGTCGAAGGTGGGTGTTGTTCGACTTCAGCATGCATGCGCAAGTGAATAACGCGCGTGCACCGCGCGTGAGAGCGTTCACAATCAAAACAACGATGAGGGCCCGAAAATCCCCACCAACACCTATCAAAGAACCTCTCGCGGACGCGTACTATGGTAGGGGTGCGCCCAGTGTTTTCTCATTGCCGAGCTCTACACCTCACCCAAACTGCAAAAAATGATCGAAGAGAAAACTGAGAGCGCCCCCCGACGAACAGTATCACGGCTCGTAGATATACATAACGAATAACGCAGTGAAACACAACTGCATTGGATAACGATATCGGGTATGATAGTTTGTCCGTGGAGAAGCACCGTCAGCCAGGCAACCCCTAACCACAGCACGTCTCAGCACGGACGACATGCAGATAGCGCGAAAGCGAACCCTGGCACATAAGAGTACGACGATGTCGATATCGAAATCGGTGCCGAGGGTGCGGTGCGGTTCAACGTTCGATGCAAACGAACAAAAGTCCGCCTACAACAAACAAACAAAAAAACGCGTGGGCATGAAGTGCTCCTCTGTGTTCGGTCCACATCGCCACGCTTGTGGCTTTTCTTTGGACCTATTATACATCCATCCCTTGAGGATTCTCTTCGTACCTACATCCCGGTTTAGGCGAAAATTGATCGAGGCACGCCACAGACAAGCAGACACGTTTTGGTTTTTACCGGGGGTCCTGCAGATCGCTGGTTAACCCGTTTGGAACTGCACCCGCGTTTTTAGGGGGGGAAACCACTTGGAATTAGTGTGGGAGAATTTTACATTAGAAAAAACTGTTAAGCGAAAACATTCATCGTCGAAGGTTCGGGTCCGCGTTATCACTATCGACGAGGGTCGCATGGGAATGGATCTGGTGTGGCTGTTTGCTTGTCCGCGTACATGACACACACACGGTAAACCAGCGTTCAGTGACTCACGTCTTGTTCCTTGTTCTTGAGGACAGCCTTGGCCAGCACGTGCTTGGGAGCCTTCCCCGTTCCATCCGTCAGCATGGCCGACAAACGCCTAGTCGATATAGAAAAAGACCGCGTAGGGAACATTGTTAACATTTAATTATTTTCATCACAGGCTGTGACCACACAATTTGCACCTCTCTACGAACGATGAAATCACGGCGTACACTGGCTGTGCTGATGGCGCTGTTGGGTAAAAATAATGGTTTAATGTCAGTACAACACACACGCTGTTTCCGCAAGGCAATAGAGCAGCAGCATGTAAAAGGGCAAAACACATTGTTCGTATAATCGGTTCGGCAAGGCAACGTAGCAGCATGTAAAACGGCACAAAACAGACGAGCGCGAGCAAGGTGGAACATGCCAAGAGGCAGCCAAGCGATGGGCACCGAGCCCCGCAGAGAGGGAAATGCGAGTCTGGGTCGGCCTTCCGAGGCTTGTTGGGGCGCACCAATCTCTGGGGTTGCACAAGGGGGGCGGCACGGCGGCCGTAGCACGAAGCCATCGCGCGTCCAAGCCTTCGGAGCAAGGGTTTTGTGCGTGCGAGGGGGGGGCCCCCCCCCCCCCCCCCCCCCCCCGGCCTCGTGAGCGTTGTCGCCCTTGCTTTCGCGCTCGCCGCTCGTACACTGGGTTCTGATTACGGTTGCGGTTGAGGTTGCGCTTGTAGTTACACGATTGCGGTTGCGATAGCAGCTAACTTATAGGTTGCGTTTTGCTTGCTTGCTTCCCTGGGCTTTCCGCGGCGTCTGCCTAAACGTATTTTTATGAAAGAAGCATATTACGGGGGACCATAGTAAATAGGACCTACGGTACACATAAAAACCTCTATATTTCCATATTTTTACTAAGAATATTTGGTCCTATTTACTATGTTCCCCCGCAATAGCATCATCCGGCCACGTAAAAAAAAATATTTTTGTGCTTCTTCGGCTACCGCGCCGCCTCGTCCGCCTCCCGGGTGCCTGCCGCGTGCCTCGCTCTCACCCGAAAGTCTCCTGGAGATCAGAGGGAGCCGTGAGGCTAAGCAAGGTGAGCTGCTTGATCTCGTCGTTCAGGTACCCGCTCAGAGCCTCGAACTGCAGGTTGCTCTCGATCAGCCTCCCTTCCACGGTGGCCATCGCCAACGCTACGCTAGCGTGTGCAAAAACCTGCCATAGAGACGGACACGACATTGAGGGGGCGGATGGAGAAGACTTTAGAGGGGAAAAGTGCACGCATCGGACAGATCACGATCTAGATCAGATAGATAATGTAGATCATCTAGATAATGTAGATAATGTAGATCATCTAGATAATGTAGATCATCTAGATCATCTAGACCCTGTATCTGTCGTCATGTTCAGTTTGCGCAGGATCCGTGAAATAGTGCAACTCCGACCAAGGAAACACGGGCTAGATCATTCACACCACCCAGCTAGCTCACACTCGGCGACGTGATCTATAGATCATACCAATCATTTAGACCAGGGATCCATCTGCCCTCAAAGGCACAGATCCTTAAAATCAAAATAGGTCTCCGATCTTTCTGGCGTGTAATGTCTTCCCGACTATAAATAACATGTGGGATTGATAAATTGATTGATTGATTGGTTGATTGATTGATTGATTGATTGATTGATTGATTGATTGGTTGATTGATTGATTGACTGATTGAGTCACGTAAGCTCAAGCTTTTCCGTCCCACATGGGCTGCACTCCATCAACCCCTTTTGAGACTTCATCGGGGAGAATTGACGAAAAACACTGAAGATTACTGCATCGGCCACTGCTGGTTGGGGGATGACAAAAACCGGTGTCCGAACTACGTACATACAACAACGCAAAAACCCGTTCCCGGGACGGGTACAGCATGATCCCGCTCGTACTGCTACGCGCCCACGCTATACTCGCAGACACTTGAATGAAAATATCGCAATCGTCGTTGTTTTGGTCGCTATACTATACTCAAGATATAGCCAAGTCCCAAAAGGGCTATTTATTAAGTAAACGTTAAATCTTCTGCGACTTGAGAGAGAAAAAACGATGACAACGACAAATAAACAAAAAACGATGACAGCATCGGCAACGCTTTTGCCAGGATAGGGGATGGTGCTTTCCATGTCGGACTCCTCTTCAAAGCGTTCTTAACCCCCTTGGAACTGCACCCCCGTTTTTGGGGACAAAGTACTTGGAACTAGTGTGGGAGGCGTTTTTGCAGTAGTGAAAGGGTTAAGTGCGGTGGGTCGCCAAACGACGATATCCGCATTCAAGTGAGACCCCGCATCAATCCCGCACCGCACGCAAGCGGGATGAGGTTGTGACAATATATTTTCACCGCACTCAAGTAGGGCCCCGCACTTAGAGGCACCGCACTCTAGTGGGACCCCCACTTACTACACGAGCCTACGTAGTATCAACTTAGAAGTGGGGCCTATATAAGGCGGTGTAGTGCGAAGGAATTTTGGCCGTCCTACCTATATCGAGAGACCGCCCTATTCGTAGAGGCAGCTGTATTCAGAGTTACAGTCATGCCAACCCATGTCAAATCCCAACCGCCCGATATCGAGTGGACACCTTATTCTAGCCGCCTTATGTATAGACCCCACTACTATACCGTACGCTGTACGCTCACACAATGCGACACGAGGTTAGCATAAACAACCGTACGCTTGCACGCTCACACCATGATAAGACCGCAGTTACCGTTTAAGTCATCGCTTGCGTGGGTAGCAAAAGGGTTAATCGGAGGCCATCCGTTCAACGTAAGTCCACAGTAGTACTTTATCCCTTTCTTTTGTCAACTTTTCCTTTTCCCTTTTCTGTTCCCTTTTGGACATCGTTGGGGGGCATGGAGGCGAACGCCTTAATAGCTTTTTTCCCCTCGCTCACTTCACGACGTCGATCCAGCATCCCAACGTATACCATGAACTTACCGCTTTTATGTTATCGCTTACATGGGTCTCAACAGGGTTATAGCCAGAGAGGTTATCCGTGTACACAGTAGAGAGCGGGAGTTTACAGTTTTGCACCACACCTGCTTGCAGTCGATCGCACCGCCGTTAGGGTCCTGTCGGGCAACTTCCGGAGCATCCGCCGTTTCTGCCATCCACCTTGCAATTGGACGTAGCGGAAGGTTAAACACAAATACAGTAGTTGGGTTGGA
>JBBMKB010081110.1:0-12464 GCA_037833945.1 Alaria marginata
TCTTGTGTGCTCGTGGGGGGAGGAGCAGCTAGCACGGTGCGGCTGCCCGATCCTCTTCACCCTTGTACCTAAAAAACTGAACAACTCAAGAAATACCTCAAAACTTCCATGCGAGTTTTTTCGGTATTGATTTTTTTCTGCTTTTTCCTGAAATATCTCGCGAAAAAACGAAATTTCAGTAAAAAACTGAAAGAAACTCTTCGTTAAGATCGACCCCAACTGGGGGTTTATTTCAGGGTCGGCCGCAATGCTTTCCTTGGTGCCTCCGCCTGATAGCTCAGTGGTATAGGTGCATCAGTCATACATAACCAAAAGCCAACAGTGCTAATTCCGAAGCACGAATAGTGCAACAGGCAGGCGATGTCCAAATCACCCTCATGATACTACCCCTGTCCTTGTTGGTCAAATCCACCCGGCCGTACAGTACGAGGACAGAAGCAAGGCGGCGCAGCGTGAGATGTCACACACTGCTGCTTACGAAGGCGATCTGTCGATACGGCAACGAAACGAAAGGCGGGCGAATCAACTTGACCGCCGTGGCGCGAGAAGGCAGTTTCTGGTAAATTGGGAGAGGTGAGCTGCTACGAGTACTCGTATACACGAGCTGCTGCGCGAAGTACGTGTTCGAGGGTGTTGCGGAAATATTAGCGGATACAGAGGCGCGTTACACCGCGAGACATGTTGCAAGATCACAGATACTCCACGTCGCTATCGTCATTTCTGGTTGGACACCATGTCTGAGAAACAAGGTCCTTAGCTGACAGCATGTGATATGTGCACAGTACAGGAAACGACGGAATTATACTAGAATCTATGATCAATTGAGTTGTGCTTTTTACTCGGCATGCACGTACTACACCTGGTCTTCTGCTCTGTGGAGCCAGATACGACAACGTCATCACGACCTTTGGTGTCGTGCAAATCGCCCCCACCCAACCGTAATGTTTGACTCAACTTCCAGACCAACCATCAACGATCTCGGTCTCTCTCGGCGTTATTCACTTCGTATATGACAGGGAAGGCCGACGAAAGTGGAATCGCAATCAAGCAACAATGTGCCATTACGAGCGGCGACTTTTAAACTTCGAGCTAGCCGTGAAGGCAAGCAGCACCGCTAGGCAGCGCATATCTCGAACCCGGCATGCCGACGACGAGGCCAGCGGCATCCAATGGTTCGAAAACAACTTGGACAAGCTGGGACTGGATCCCGGGGGTAGAAACAGAGAAAGCGGTGCCGGGGCGGGGGCAGGGGCTGCCTTACCCGAGAAGGAGACGCGGGCCGCCTTCAGTTCAAGGATTCTGCGCTCAGTACTCGATCAGAAATTTGTTCCACTTAGCAACGCCGAGACGATGGCCGAGCTCCGGTTTCGAGGTAACGCAGGACGTCGGGGTCGTCGAGAGCGAGAGCACCGACGCATAAAAACCGAGGTGGATCAACGGCACGCTAAGGCGGAAACGGATGCCCAGCGGGCTGAGGACGACCACCTTAATTCGATGCTGCAGGAGGGTCGCGAGCGCCGGGAAATCGCCGCCGTGTGCTGGGAAAAACGGCATGCTTCTCGTTTTCGGGAGCTGCATGACAAGAAGGCGTTCGCCGAACTGGCGGTTTCCCGACAAAACGCTTTCGAGGCCGCTTTCCATGAACGATCATCGCTAACTCGCGAGCGCTTCGCAGCGGACAGCTCCGAGCGCGAAGCCGACGCCGATACGCGCAGAGCGAAGCTACAAATCGATCGCGAGGGAAAGCGACGCCGCGTCGAGGTCATGTGCTCGGAGGTTGCGCACAAACTGTCGGATCTCGCTGTTGTCGCGTCGGAAGCGCGGGCGCACCAAGGAGGCGCTCCGTTACCCCCGACGGCGTGGATGCATCTGAAAAGCTGGTTCTGCTCTTCCGAGCCGTTTTTCTCTGATGACACCGCCCCGGTGTCTTCGCCGGAGCCGAGGAACCCCGTTCTAGAAACGAAGGCCCTCCTCGAGAGCCGAAACCTGGATCGATGCGAAGGGTGCTGGCGTCCGCGATGGTCTTCGCTTGCCGAGTCCCCGGATCGGAAATCTCCACTCTCCGAAGCGTTGTCTATTGCACGAGATCTTGTGGAAGCTTCTGATAACGGGCCGCGCGAGTCTCCGACGTACGGTCGCCCTGGCGGTAGCGGCGGCAACAGGAGTTTATCAGTGAGACTGGTGGTGCTCGGTAGGAGGAAAGAGTTGCATGGCATTTGTAGAGAGCTCGGACGGTGGACTCATCTATACGTTTGTGATATAGACACTGCGCTGGAATGTGCCATGGAAGTGGCCGCCGAGATGGCCGCGGCCGATGGAAAAAATGGAAAGGGGAGGAAGGGGAGCATATCTGGTAGAAGAGACAGCGCGTCGGGTCGACAGGGTAGCGTGGTGATCAGGAAAAAAAGCGTCGTTGGCAGAGAGAGGGAGAGTGTGGCGGACGCAGGAACAGCAGCAGCTGAACAAAACGTGAAGTCAGCCAAGGAAGCGAATGCCAACAAGGTCTTCGATTCAGACGCGAGCGAGGACGACGTGGAGGCGTTCAAATTAGCGGCGGCTGCATACTATGCGCTGCGTACTCACCCAAAGAAGGGCGCGGCTCCTGTGCCCCTTGCGGTAAAGGTTGACCTTCTCGTCAAGCATTTGTCGTGTCGCGCGCCGAGAGGGCGAGGGTGGATTCTTGTCGGCTTCCCAAAATCCCTCCTCGAGTCAAAGATTTTCGAGAACGCGCTGAGCGGGTACACGGATGAAGACGTCGCGGCGGAGCTTGGACAAGGTCGTAAGGCGTCAAAACATGACGCTAAAACGAAGAAAGGCAGCGTGGCTCCACAGCCGGCGGAGACACCGCCCCCCCCAAAATCGGGGTTGGACGCGGTATTAAACCTTACCAGGCGGCCTTCGCACGAAGCAACCCAAGCGCATCACACAATCGCTTCATCAAGCGAAAGAGGACTTCAAATCGAGACGGATAGCTCAGGAATTCAGTCTTCTCCGCTACAGGTGGAAGCGGTGGGTGGGTTAGTTGAACACTTCGGTGAAGAAGAAGATGGTGAAAATGAAAGTACGGTGGAAAAGCTGGCGCACATGGCATGGTGGAAATGTTTTGCGGGCGGTCAGCTGACTTGCGACGTAACAAACGAAGCTAATGACCAGCGCCTCCTCGAGACTCTATTTCTGCTGGTGAACGCGTCGCAGAACAAAAAGGTTGGTGCCAGGGGTATAAGGAATCTCGCATTAAGCTTCTTGATACATGTGCAATTCACGAATACGCATAGTTTTGTAAGTTTCGGGACAAAACATCGCAGGCGAGGTTGTCGGAACTTCCTTGTGTATTGCATCGTAGTGCAGGGTCTCTGTTGGGTCGGCTAACGAAGTGTACATGGTGGAAAGGTCGTACACGGCCTTGGAATTTTCCGGAGGGTGATTTTTTTCAGTGAAGTTGTGACCAGGACTCGGCATGAAGAATATGCAAACACAACATCAAACAGAAAATCAGACACCGTGTGTTCGAGCCAATAAAACGTATGCACGGCATATTATCGCCGCCACCTTGTTGCCTGTAGTTGTATAGTTTAGGTCATAATGGATATTTCTTCTACACCCTTGCTCCTGCGTCCTGTGGGACAAAATCGTACGACGCTCCTGCCCATTGCGCAGGATGACCACCAACTGTGGCAAGAAAACATCAAATCCGCCCGGGAAAGCTTAAGGGATATGGCGGCACAAACTCCTTCAGAAGTCCTTGTTCAGCCCGATAGTAAGACGGAAGAGCGCGCAGTGTCTACCGACGACTGTACCTCATCATCGGCTCTCGCGCTTTCACCCCTCGCGTTGCCACTCGGGGCTTCCCTAGAGGACCTGCGTCAAGAACGACGAGCAGCCATGCCCCACGCAACCAGACTTCACGTCGAAGCGCTGACGGGAGATCGAGAACTCGATTTGGAGGGTATTCGATCGGTCATCGCCCAAACTGAAGAGACGCCGAGAGGTAAAGCCAGGCTCGACGGCGACGACGCAAATACCTCGTATTTATTAAAAGCCCCGCTGCAGAATCTCGAGGCTGAATGTACGGCGTCATCCGTTATCGAGGGGGTCTTCGTCGCGGAATTCTCGTTTGCGACGATGCTCCGAGCCCCTGACGACAGATGGGCGGCGGTGTGCCTACGACTGGAGAACGAGATAGCGGGTTGGCTCACACGGCGCGAGAAAGCTGGTGGAGAAAAAAACGCACGCGGTCGGAGAGGAGACTCGATCAGCGAGAGCGTCGATGGACGCGCGGATCCTCGTTCGGCGGCATCGCCGGGGGGCGGGGACCGCGTGTGGGAGGCCCTTGAAATGTTCGAAATTGAGGCGGGGAATATCGTAGACGACCGGCACGCTTCCGCGGAGGTGACAGCGACGAATATTAACGACGAGGTCGACCTGAGAGTGTGTGCCTGGACTGAAGAGGTCGAAAGCGCTGCTGTCGAGCTGTGTGCAGCAGAGCAGGCCAGCTACCACGAGACGGTGGCAACCCTTCGCCTCCTAGATGGTATGTTTGGTCTCCAAGAGGATCACTCCAGCAGCCTAGAAGCTGCAAGAGAGGTCGCGTGCGTAGCAGCCGGTTCCCTCGTCCAAGAAACGTCGTCGTTATTGGGAAGGCGAAGCCACGCGAACGAGGGAAGAGTTCTTGTCACAGAAATACAGCGTGCTGCTCAAGTGTGTCAACAAAAAGTGGCGGTGTCCTCGACCCGCGGGGCTCGCACAAAACGCATGCCTCTCCGACAAGAGGAGTGCGATTCAAGCGCGCCTAGCGGGTCTGGGGGTGGGACCCACACTCAACCGCTTTATGAACAACCACCGTCAAACCCAATGCCTGGACTGGAAGATACACCATGCAGTGGAAATGAAAGCGAGGAATGCAACGAAGCGTTGGCGACTGCCATCTGGCGGTGCCGACAAACTCACGCTCGTCGACTGGGGGGGGTGGTGACGCGGCTGGTTAGGGCGGTTGAGCGATGCGAAGCAAAGGTAGCGTCCACAAGAGTGGCCGTGAAGCGATTGAAGCGCCGTCGCGTGCAGCTGGAGCACGACGCAGTCAGCGCCGCCACCTTGACCGTTAGGCGAGCGTTGGGGGATTTTGATCGGGTCGCCATCAGGGATATACTCCACAACGGCGTTCCGGTACGTCAAGGTTACAGCGACACTTAGACATTTAATGTCAATAGTTTATTATGTGGTCGGTGTGGGGCTAGCGTTGAAAAACAACATTGATGTTCTTGCCTAAATACTGCACCAAAGGTGTTGGCCAGCTCCCGTAAAGCTACAGGATAAAAACATATCCCTATCTTGAGTGCAAGCACCACGAAAATGCCGAAAGACCCACCTGGGGTTAAAACACAAATCATACAGCATGTATCAACGAGAGTACGTCACTGGGTGAGCAGTGTGAGTAACTGTAGTGTTACGTGCGCGAGCAGCGTAAACGTAAGAGTCGCCAAGCTACTGCAAGTAACTGCCAGCACGCAATCGCAAACGCTCCGCCACCCCTCGCCCCCGACCCGACTCGTCCCGACCCGCCGACTCGCTTGGCACCAATATACCGCACTTAGCTATGGGTAGAGGATGACGAAACATTCGCTGCCGATCCCCACGTGGCGCTCCCGTGGGGTATGAGTGGCCTTGGCCTTGCTAACATTGCGAGCCTCGCCAACAGTCTACGGCGAAACCTTGAAGAGCGAGCGTATGAAGGCGGCAGGGGCACAACGTCGGCGGCGGACCTCGCTCGCGCTGTTAGGGCTTGGGTGCGCTCGGAAGTGACCGGGGAGCGTGGGGAATGGACGAGAGAAGAGATACCTCCCCCGTGGACGGATGTGACCAATGGGTACCTTGAAGTGCTTTGTCGGGCGATCGCCACTGGGACAAACGGAGACGTTGCATCGTGGAAAAGGTGAGGGTGGGGTGGAAATGTTGTCCAGGTTACAGTGCGGTGTATCTAAGACGGGGAGAAGCATGGGGTGGGATCGCAACATGTGTTCACATGGTGCGTGTTCCCCCTCGTGCATATTATTTTTTCCTCTCAAGTCGGTGGTTGACCGTATGAACTGGCGCCGTGTTTCTGGAAGGACTTTGCCGGCGTTATCATAATATGTCGGGCCGATACCACGAGCGAACAAGAACACACTTGCGTTTTTGCTCAGATACCCAAACTCTATCGATTCCGCGTTAACAAATTGTACGCGTCTCTGCTGGGAGTTTCCACGATAACGCCTCCTCCCTCCAACGATTTCCGATTCCAGCATGATGCCGTGCTCGCGCATGGAGGCCACTGGCAAGGCAACGAATTCTGAGCGTGCACCAACATTTCGTAGTCAGTTTCTGCTTTTTTCGTGTGTCCTCTTCAATTTACGTGATAATGCTCCACCTATTCTCGCTCCAGACGGGTGCTACGACAGGGGCAGCACTTGTTCGCCAAATGATTTCTGATTGATGTGACCCCTCAACTGGGGAACTGTCCAATACCGTTGGAATCCCTTTTGCGTTCTACAATATCATCCGCTAGATACCTAGGCTATGGGATTGTTCATCGGGCGAAGAGTACAACTTTCCATAAAAGACAGTTTTTGATGAAGGTATAACAGTAGAGCTCTTCAAGTTAGGAGCTTCAGAAAAATTAGGCACACCCTTATCGTATGATATCACGCGTCCCCACTATAAAGTGAACTGCTACTGTGTCTACCTCTAAACTGGCGTAACGCTGATCAGACTCTCGTTCGGCGCCACCCCCCTTTTTCGTATCGCCTCTTTTTCGTCTCGGTAGGCTTATACACTGCCTCCTGATGGGCCACGTGCGGACCCTCCCGACTCTTCATGACCTCCGCTCTATGCGAACCAACTTCGGTGCAAAGGCCTCGCCAGTGTTGCGACTATCACCGGAGGGGATCGCTCTGCAACCGAGCCCCGCGACGGCGGTTGTCGGGCCGACCGGTAGAGCTGCCCCTGCTACTGCACAGGCGCCTACCTTGAAAATTGCGCAGAGACATGTGGAAAATATTGCCCTGTGGTTTGAGTCGGAGGACGATGACCAGGGAGCTTCGGGCGGGACAGGGGGTGGTGGCGAAGGTACTGACGACCCGTCGGTATCGTCTGCAATTAAAGCCGTGTACTCTCAGACATGGGGAGCAGATGATGGGCGTCTGGGAGAGTTGGACCTTTTGCTTACCCTCTGTGCAATACCAAGCGACAGTAGTGCGGCTGCAAATCTCTCCACTGGGGCTGACGCGACACACGATCGGGATAAAGGTGAGTCTTTTTGTGGGGTTTGTGGGAACTGAGACAGGTATATACGTCCGAGTTTCCGTGCATTTTGACCACAATGAATACGATTCCCACGTGTATACGTGTGGCGTCGTTACGCGCTAGCAGCACACTGGAAGGTCTGAATGTATTCATCAGTCCCAGAGATGGCCTGGGTGATGCAAAGCCTATTGTACGGCTTTAAAATCGCCGTTGTAAGGTTTGGCGTCACCATAGTGGGTACACTTTGTTCCTTTATTCCTGGTGGTGTCCTGTGTGTACATACTTGGCGTTTGAAGCCGTATCTCTTGTTGCAGGAGGTGCTTTACTCGAGTGAATGCAACCGATCATGACACAGCCCAGCCCTGGTCGTTGACCCGCCCCCCACCTCCCTCTCTCTCGTTTAATTTCGGCTGCTGTTGTTGAAACACCATCAGGAATACCGTTTTCCTTAGGACTTTTCCGGGCTTTTGCTATGCTAGCCGAAAACAATTCGAACAACGAGCACGGGGTCTCCCCCGCCGCCACCACCGTCACAGCACCTCCCTCGTCCACGGGTGGTCACCCGCAGCAGCACGCCACCACCGGCCCTTCAGTAGAGCGTCACGACGGCAGTATTGTGTCGTGTCCACCCTGCGAGGAAGGCGGTAGCGTTCCCTGCGTGACTCTGCCGCACTTGAGGGCCATTCTTGAACATGGGGGGGGGATGTCGGCCACCGACGTGTCAGAAGTTTTCGAGTTCATATCGAGGGCGGAGAGTTGCATGCAGCAGGAAGAATCGGAATTGAATCAGCATACGCCAGTGAGCGGAGCCGAAGGGGTCACTGGCGTTGGAGAAGGACCTACGGTCGGCGTGGAAGGGGGCACGTGTCACGATGACAACGCCGAGGGAGGGGAGAAGGGTAAGCCGGTAGCGAAGGACAAAGGAGGACGGGGACCAGCCGCGCCGGTTGGCACACCTACAGTAGAACCCGATAAAACAAAGGAATTGCCAAAAATCGGCGGACATGAGGCAGTCGAAGAACGAGAGGACCAGGATGCTACGGTCCGGAGGGTTGATGGGGAAAGGACAGGCGGGGATAGTGCTGCGGTGAAGAACTCGTCGCATAAAGAGCCCGTGACGATTTCGTTTGCCACGGTGTGCGATTGCGAGCTTGTGCGGGCTTGGGTACGCAAAGGCGCATATACGCTGCCTTCGTTTGAAGTGACGTCTGGGCGAAGAGGAGATGGGAGGTTCGCAGATCGTGCGGTTGTTCCTTAAACTCTCCGTTTCAATTTATGCATAAAATCCTTATATTCGATGATATATGCCAGGTACCTGGTAGGGCCGATCCGTCCATAGTATTTTGGAGCGGCGCCCCGTCGCCTTCTGGCTGTACTACATACTTCATTGGACTATAGTCGAAGCATGTAGGCCGCAGTACTTTGTATTTGAGACAAGTACATGTCATTCTGTGGCGGCGACACCGCGACGATCCCGCGTGTTTTGGCATGAATGGGGCCTTATTTCCTTGCCAGACTGTTTTTCACCGCGAAGGGTCTTCTCTTCATCGTTGCTGAGGAAGAGACCACCAATTATTATTATTGGAGCTGAAACGGCAATTGAGCGGGCCACAACCAAGAAGAGCAAGCGGAGCATAAAACCACAAAGCACAGTAAAAATACCAAGCGGTGCCCTACTCACCCATGCCCCATGCCCCCCAAAGTAGCGTGGGGCGGTAACACGACAATTTTTCCCTGCATGACTCAAACATGGTAACAACTCGCGCGAAGGACCATACGTACATTATTTGTAGGTTTCGATCAAATTTCCACAATGAGAGGCAGTTGAGGCGAAGCGAAGCAACGCGGGCGTCTTTGCAAGCTCCGAGTTGTACTCGTCGTGCTGTAGTCATACTGCGGAGAAAAACAGTCTGAAGCCCAGAGCAACTACTGCTGTAGTAACTACTGCGTACAATTGCAGCCTGGAGAACACAGCGGCTGACAGCTCGGCCAAACCAACTATTTTTCGTGATAAAGCTTCTCCCCCTTTACCTCATTTTGACCGCAGATCAACATCAACCAGTCAGTACAAAACCAGACCAGAGCTCGCAACAACCAATCGCACAGCAACGACGGGACAACCGGCACCTGCAACCCAGAGCGATGCTATCTGGTAGGTGCCCTTTGTGCGTAACGGAAGTAAAAGTGTACGGAGGCAAAGAAAGGCTGAGCTCTAGATGCCACCGTATCCGAAGCAGGGGTCTTTCGCGTGGTAGAGTCGCCCCCTTCGCTGCCGCAATCGCCGTCAGAAACCACCACAGAGCAAAAGCAGGCAAGAGTAGGTGCTGCCAGGGGACAGGGGGGGGACGTCGACGAGAACCCAACATTCGCGCCCAAACAACAAGTAAGTGCAGAAATACCGAGCAACTTGCCAGCATACCAGCAGAACGTCGCTTCAACCAAGGGGTACCTAACAAATAAGAGAATGCCCTCAGATCGCCCACTTCAGCTGCTCGTGAGACGTACAGTACCACAGGTAAGAGATCAAAGGAGGGGTCGTGTCGTTTTGTCGTTACGTCTATCTACTGACTGACGACGTCGAAAGGACGTGGCGTTACGTAACGGTTGTAACGTTCGGCAACAGGGAGTTACAACGAAAATGAGGCGTTATTTTTCCGATAGGCTCGTTCTCGAGCTGCAGAGCTGAGCCCTTCTTCTGCAAGTCGTAGCTCAGAGAGATTGAGCCATCCTGAGTATCCATCGCATCACAAGGCAGCAGCAACAGGCGAAGCAGCGGTTCCCACCGCGCTCTATCCGATATCAAAAGGAGATAGCGTGTAATTTCGGTTCGCTTTGGCGCGCTAAAACTCCCCCCGACTTCCCCAAAGGACGGCTTGTTCTCGTCGTAGGACAACAGCAGCACTACCTGCAACCCCAGCGCTACTTTGCGACACACAGGCAGCAGTTAGATAGCGACATAGCGACCCTACCTGTCACGTAAAGCGCTTACCAAACATGCCGGCGACAGCGGGAAGGGTGCGTATGCCCCATGGCAATCGCGTCAGCAGTAGCTCCGCTCTGAAGATGACCGGCATCTGGACCAACACGATCGGGTATGACCCGTACGCGGCCGAGGGAGATGCCGCCAACGCTGAGGATGAGGCGAACGCGTTCGAGCAAGCGCAGGGGCTCATGGCGCTGGCGAAGCTTTCTAACCAGGGGGTGAGTTGTCGGTGTGATCGGGGTGGTATGGCTTTACATAGCAGCGGTGCAGTCGTAGTCTAGAGTGGTTGTTATTTATCGCGGGTACCTGTTTTATAGACGCGCGCCGTTCGCACCAAAGTTGCCCTGTTGCCGTCTGGTATCGTACTCGGCCTGCACGAGTAAACTCTACCAGGTATCATACTCTCGGGTACAGAGTACAGATAGTGGCTCTGCCACGACCTCAACGGCCCGAGCGAGAGGACGAGTCCGAGTAGTACTCGGAGGCCTAGAAGCTAAACCTTGGTTGTGATCATCGCCGCCGGGGCAGAGATTGTTCTTGGCCGTGACTTCTACGGAGGTTTTACGTATGGAAATCCATCCGCTCACTGCATCGCTGGTATGATACGCTGGTGCTGCTGTATCATATCATACCTTTCTGTGGTCGGAGTGGTCTAGGAAGTGTAGACGTCAACATCAGCCGCGCCGACGTGCAGCTGAAGGTTTATATATACGTTTTTGCGACAAATAAGCCGTTCAAGCCGTTCACCTTCAAGAAAATTTTGCAGAGGAGAGATCATTCTCAGCTTGCCATTGCCATACTCACTGGTATAAAACTCTCCTTGTTGTAAATTGTTATGAAAGAGTAAACGACAGCTGTCGACGTATAGTCAACTGACTCAAGGTTTTACCACGGTAGCCCGCGACAAAAACACCACCAGCTCTCCGGTGGGATACCAAAAATTGTATGTATCAGGTACCAGGTACCTGGTATCTCGGAAGTAACCCCCCCCCGGAATACTTTGTACAGCAGTAGCACTGCTGCTGTCCTGTATATTCCACGGTTGACGAGAAAACATAGGGAATCACTTGATAACTGCTGCTACAGTACCGGCCCGCTGATAAGAAACCGAGATGTTGGTTTTAGGCTGAGTTTCTTATTTGAGAACGGGTCTGTCCTACACTAACTTCAGTGTAACAGCTGTCGATTTTCTTATTTCCACGTAATTTTGAGGCTGAGTTTCTTCTGGGGCCGGTAGTGTATGTGCACCGGTGCTATTGGTAAAATATAGGTGATATTAATCACCGGTACCGGCTACCGCACTTTCACGCAACCCACTCGGTTGGGAAAAATGCGTGTAGGCGTGAGAGCGGTAACCGCGCCGAATAGGATGCCAAAATGGGATGATAACGTTTTCTCCTGCCGCAGCGCACTCCACCGTACCACCCCATATGTATCCCCAACAACGGGGACGTCCGGCTTGTCTCCCCTTTGCTAACGACTTTTTTTTTTCTCTTTTTCGCCTCTCTTGCGACTTTGCCCTAACCTTACCCTTACCGCTTTCCGCTTTCCCGCCCTTGCTGCCTGCTTCCCGACCTACTCCGTACCGCATGGTGCGCGACGCGGAGGGCAGGTGACTGAGCAAAGGGGCGCGTGTAAAAAGGTGCGTGAACATGTCGCGTGGAAGGCTGAGGCCTTCTGTAGAGCGAGCAAGGGGCTTTGCGTACCACAGCGTGCTAGAGACCGCCACTCGTGTTGTTCGGACCGCGTTGGAGGAGGGCGGGAGTTCGTGTGAAGGAAGGCATGGGGCCGCGATGGGTCGGCGTTGGCGCGAATCAGGGCACGTTTTTTGCCGGAACTGCACGAGGAATACGTTTTTTTGTTTGTTTTCGTTTTGCGTCTCGGGAGAGGGCCCGAGTCGACAGACCAGACTCCCACGGCGAGGTAGAATATTAGACCAACAAAAATAACAGACCAGACGGAACCGACCCGTAATTCGATTGTCTTTGCTGTGGCCTGGATTTGCCCTAGCGTGGCGAGCGTTCAACTGCCGTTTGGGTGTTCTAAGCTTTGGACCTGCCTGCTATAAAGACGCACTTTGTTCCTGCCTCAGAGCACCCAGAGGCGAAGGGGCGAGCTTTCCTGCTTTTATCGTGGAGTAACGTTTTTGTTCGTTGAACGGTCGGGGTTTCTCCTTTTATGTTGGCAGTTTCTTCTCCCTTAC
>JBBMKB010081121.1:0-12462 GCA_037833945.1 Alaria marginata
ATGTACTATAAACCTATTCTGAATTGTCTTTGACGTGAAAACGCTGCAAGGCCTTCCGCACATCGCTTCAGCAATTGTTTTCGGTTCACCTCTGGCCACCTATCGTAATAGCTACCAGGTATCATCATACAAGCTTACCACAAGGTTCAAACTGAGCATTCATACTTCATAAGGTACCTCATAATAATTGAGCTGTGGTAGTTCCATGTCAATCTCCAACAGCGTCGTGGTTAATTGTATCATATAGTCGTGAAATTTTGTTTTATTTATGTCTGTTCTCGTTATTTCGTTGTTTGAGATTGCCCTCTGTCGGAATGGTGTGCTATGTCATAGGTAATGAACAAGATTGTCTTACAGTAGCGGTAACCTGGTGTTTGGGTGGTGACGGGAAGAAATATAAGTAAGTTCTGCTGGGGTCTGAAGTAACTCGTTGTGCGGTTGAGGTGTTTGACATGGTGAAATATGAGACAGTAGCAGAATGGTTCAGAAATAATACGGTACAACGGCATACAGTAGCTGCTGGAGAGAGGGTGAAGTTCCAGCATGAAAAGAGAAACGTACGGACAACAACCCCCCGGTTATCATAGACATAGGATCATTACCAGCGATGCATGTAAAGCAGTGATATCAGTAGCAAAAATACGCGAGCCTGATAGCCCCCTAGAGACGCGTGGATGGCACGAGATTGAGAGCCGCGCGCAGAGCAGAAGCAGAGACGTATCCAGAATAGAGGGCCAACAGACAAGGGGTGCACGATCTCCCGAGAGACAAAGGCCGAGCAAGAAACGTCGGCGAGTCATCAGGGTTGGGGGTGTTAGTCGTCAGGGTTCGTTTTTTTCCCACCCACCTTTCGCAAAACTCCATGGCGGATGGGCAAACGGAGGCGAAGAGGACGCAGTGGTCGATTAGGGATGGCATAATCCCGATCGCACGGGCCGGTTGAAACGGAATAATTACGTATGATGATCGTTTGGCTTCCGTGGTGGGTTCCCGATAGAAGCGGGCCGTTAGAAACGGAACCACCCGGAAGCACGCGTAATTGTTGGTCGATTTGTCGATTTGTGGTTACATAATCCCGATCGCAGGGGCGGTTAGAAACTTAATCATCACGTACAAGTATTTGTTTAGCAATCGCGATGTGTCCCCGGTATGAACGGGCCGTTAGAAACGGAACGTACAAGAGAACAAACACGTAGTGGTTAATTAGAGATGGCATAATCCTGATCGCACCGGCCATTAGAAACGGAATCACTATATAAATTAATCGTTTATCAATCGCGGCGAGTCCCCGACATGAGCCGGCCGTATGAAACGGAAAGATCGCCAGAAAGTAAGCGCAGGTAGTGTGGCCTATTAGCGGTGATTTTCCCGATCGCACGGGCCGTTAGAAACGGAATCATTGCAAATAATTGTCGTTCGGCAGTCGTGGTGGGTTCCCGATATAAGCGGGCCGTTAGAAACGGAACACCACCCGAATGCACGCACAAGTAGTGGTGGGCCAAAATGGCTCCCGACCGCACGGGCATTTAGAAAAGGAACCACGAGGCACTTGGCAGTTTTCAGAGTACTGACGTGAGCCGTTCTCTGGACTGCACACGAAAACAAAAGGTGGGGGGGGAGGTGCTCCACTCGCGTAGCACGACCGAAGGGAGGTCGGCCGCGATTTGATATAGGATAAAGGAGGCGTATAAATGCGGGAAAAGGGGGCGCCGCAGCTCCCTCCCCCCCCCCCCTTGGTATTTTGGTTTAGGTGTAAGGGAGGCGTATGCACGCCGGAGATAAGGACAGCTTAGCCCTTTCCCCACCCATGCTCTGGGGGCATTGAATTCAAGCATATTTTGTAGATGTGACAACCAAAGGTGGGTTCTGGCGAGTAATCGTGGTTATGTTTATGTAGTATGTGGTCTGCAGCCTTCTCTCCGCTGTTGTAGGTGTGCTATATCTCATGCAGACCATATGCCACCAAAAACATTGATCTGTGACCCTTTTTCGTCATCGACAAAAAATAGTGCACACATTACCAAGGTCTTAAAACTCGCTTCATCGAGCGGGCGGCGTCAGCCGCAAACGCCTTGTATCTAGCATATATTAGTTCCTGTTCACCATGCAACTGAAAAACAGACCCCCTCCGACACCCCCCCGTTATCGTCCTTATAACCTCTTTTGGTCTAGCACCATTCATGTACTGTATCTGGTATGTCGTAGCTCCTGTTCATCATGCAACCGAAAAACAGATATGAATCACCTTTCTTATTTCAGATTACCATATTCAATGTCCAGTAACCCCCTGCCACCTCCTCACCCCTTCCCTCGCTGCTCCAATCATCGGTTTAGCCCTAACACCACCCGTGTAACATCCCTACTCATTATGCGACCTAAAACTATTTATAACACCCTTCCCCCTGAACAATATTACGACTCTCTATACAAAACAAACTGTTTTGTTCTACAGCTGTCAGATTTCGTTCCCCTCATAAACGGGTTAGTATATAGTTTCCGTGCACAGATTGGCGAACGACAAATCGTCTACGTATCATACTGTTGACCCTGGTACTCGCCAGTACAAAGGGGAGTCGCTGACCTATACCCTTGATGAGGACATACGAACCCCCCCCCCCCGTAAAAATCGTGATCAACGTATTATATCATACACAGCTTGCGAAGTGAGTTTCGACGAAATCCTCGATCTGACAGCTGGAGTGTGTTTAATTGTTTTTACAATATATCATATCATACATGGTACTGTAGTTCACCATATAACAACCGAAACAATATTCCAACGTGAACAACAAAAACCAACTGTATCACATATCTTGCCTAATGAAAAGACACAGGTCCAAACGAGTACAAGCTGCTGCTGCTGCTGCCCGACAAACATTAGTTGGGAGACGCCCCCCCCCCGATCAGCCTCACCTGTCAGTTCAGCAGGTCTACTGGCACGAGGGAGCGACTTCGAAGGGAGGCCTGGAACGCTGGCCGTCTTTATTGGGCGCGCAAGCCAAGCCGAACGGCGGTTGGACCTTGCCTATTGGATGGTACGTGTGTCTGTTTGTGAAACGGAGCAGTGCTCGGTGTACAGGGAGAACCTATTCTGTAAACTGCTTTACAGCACTGTACGCGACATGTGTTGAGAATTTGGTATATAGTTAAGAATTTCAGGCTGAGTTTCTATGTAATTTCAAAATTTACAGCTAAAAGCTTTTGTGCTCAGCAAGGACGCCACTCTAAATCCTATATAGTAGCCTTCAAGAGCCTGTGCTCAACGTTGACATTGCAATAAGCCGCGAGCCTTGGCTAAAATAGGGGATGTCCCGTACTGTAGTACTGCTACGAACGTACTCGTAGTCAGTAAAAAAAAAAGTTTTCGATACCAAGAAGGAGGCCGACCGATCGGGGGAAAGGGGACCGATATTAACTTTAACCCCTTTAGAACCCCGAACCCCGTCTCCATACTATTATCAAGTAAATGTGTCCCCAAAACGGGTTTCCAGTTGTAAAAGGGTTGACCTGCTCGGTTCGGTTCAAACCTCACACCCGCGCTCCAGACTACCAGCTCCTGCCACGAGTGGCATTCACTGCTGGGGGTTCCATTCATCTTCCTTGTTGTTGGCGTGCCGATTGGCAAGACATTCCGCAGTCCAGCCATCGTTCCAACATCGATTCCCCTTGTCGGGTGACCTGCGAAGAGAGCAGAGAGGTGAGACTCATCACGAGGCAAATAGTTTTAATGGTACTACCTAAGCAGCCGTGATAATCGTACGTATCTACTCTTCTTACAGAAGCATGAAGCAAAAACTTACATCGATATGTATGTGTTTTGCGCTTCTGTGTCAAACCCCGCGGTGCAGTTGTGAACGAGTCTTCGCTTTTGACCTGGCGGCCACCGGTCGCGCTGGTCTGATGCCGATACTACCGTCCAAGGTTTCCGCGGCTGATACCGCAGAGCTTAGTTAGCGAGCGCGACTCAAAGAGTTTCGGGCAGAGACAGGGTTGATCCAAGCTAAAATTAACCTGGGTGTGTCACCCTTTGTCTCAGTCGCGAGGTGGGTGGTGCCCTCTTCGTTGTGCATGAGCCACGCCGGTCATATGAACTTGTGCGGATCGTTTAGGAAGCTATCAATAGTTTAAAATATATACAAAGTATACATACCAGGGGGCTACGCCGCGGCGGGCTGACGCCCGCCTCCGGCTTCGCGCATGCCCGTACGGTAGATAAAAAGAGCGGAGACGGATCATAAAAGCGACAGACTACTGCCAAGAGGTGCACGATGTTGTATCAAATCAGTTTATATATTTATCGTATGAGAATATTGAAGGTATGAGGTTGTGGAGCGAGTGGAGAGGAGGTTTGTATATTGTTCAAGCGGGCTTCGCCGCGGCGGGCTGACGCCCGCGTTCGGCTTCGCGCTTTCCCGTAATGGCAGAGGATGCGGTACGTGAGCAAATCCAGGCCGTGAATGCGGGGGAGTATACTGCCAAGAGTTGCATTTTAAACGAATCATCTTCGAGCGAAAAAAATAGAAAACGCTGAAAAGCAACAAAGCAAAGCTCGCCATCTGGCACGATGTGTAGCGTACAAAAGCAAAGCAAAAGCACAGCAATTGCCCACTCGAAAGCAACACGAAGAAGGAAAGCCGACCGAAATGCTTCGAAGGGCATCACCAGCTATCGTTTTCATCGCGTTGCTTTGCTGCTGTGTTTCCCCCTTGGGCCTACATGAAGAAAGTGATACTCGTTCGTACAGCAGCAGCATTATTACTCGTTCGTACAGCAGCAGCACCAGCAGCACTACTGAGAGTGCTCGTTTAATGTCATACGCTCGTTTGTACCCTGCTGTATATGTCATATACTCCCCGCCTGATGGTTCGCGTTACAAACAAACACTCCAGTACCATAAAAAGCAGCAAGCAGCACCAATAATAACAGCAGCAGCAGAGCACGTGCGGAAGACATGACAGCAGTATCACATAATATGCTCGCGACAATGCCACCACAGCAGTACTTGTATTATACGTATTATATGCCTGTTGTTTTTTTGCCAAGTACAAAAAAGTAAGAAAAAAGTTGAAAAAAAAGTGGCCACGGCGAGGATTGAACCAAGGACCTCTGAATTTCCCGGGTTTTTTATAATAAGATTTCGGCCAACGTTTGAATGACAGCTACCTTTGATGCAGGCCACCGCACGAGCGCGGCCGAGGCGCCCCCGGCGCAGTAGGGCTAGGGAAGCTTGATGAGGGAGTTTCGCGCCGAGGGGATTTCCTCATCAAAAGTTAACACGGCAAACGCAAAACAAAACGTCTAACAAAAACTGAGGAGCGCTGAGGGCGAAGCGCCCACCTTAAGATATCTATATTTATATATATGTTGGGATTTTTAGTGAGCTGTGGAGCCTAGGCAAAGGAAAGGTGCCGTGCTGTTATTTCTGCTCTTGTATGATGCCTTTTTTTTTGCTTATTTCTAGTGCAGTACCTGGTGCGTAATACCCACTGCATTAGTTATATTGCTTGCTGTTGAATGTACACGCCGTACCGCGTGTACGAGGCACTCTTGCCTCATCGAGCACTCTACCAGTTTCTGCTATACCGGGGTAGCCCCTTTGTCGAAAAGCCTTGTAACAACATTTACCTGCTTGGAGCCACAGCTTTTGCGACTGCTTTATGCTTTGTTTGCCTGGTGTCAGGATAATTGATGTCCGTTTGTTGTTGCATTTGTCTGACCCCGTTCTGTGCACCAACCAAACGCTTATACACCGTGCGTTCGGCACACAAGCACGGCGGCTGTTGTATGGCTCCTACTGCACTGCGACTGTCCTGCTGTGTGCTGTTTATTTTGTTTTGCGAAGCCGAGCGGCTGATTTGGAAAAATGAAGCCACGTTTTTCTTGCTTATTTTGCGTACATGTGACAGCAAACTTCCCCCCCACACATACCCCACACATACAGAGACGCACATACATACACACACAGTTCGTACCTGTACTGAAGGTGTGTATATGGTGCTGGTGCTCATGCTGTTTCCGCTGTGTCGTGGCAAACGAGATAAAAAATTCTAGGTGATCACGCTGACAGCGGCAAGGAATGCCGAGCGGTCGAGAATAAATATGCCAATGCACAGCGGGCTATTGTAAAGTGACAAAAAATAGCGAGTTTTCCATGGCACTTGCTTGGCCAAGCAAGGTGGTACGCGACCTCGTATAAAAACACCTCCTCGATGATTTTGATTTCTCCCCGCACGAGCTAAACGCACAGTCGGACGCGATCTATATACGCGTCGCTTTTTGCCAACCGGCCCTATGCTTGCGCTGCAGTCAAAAGAGCAAGAGATATATCTCAACTACCGGAAAACAGCATGACAACAAAGTTGACGGGGGGCTTATTTATAACAAAAAATTGTAATACCAGCTGTGTTTTGAGAAGACAGAGACATTGGTCGTCGCCTAAATTAAAAGCAATTACTAACAGCTGTTTGTTACACGGACTACGGAATACCAGCTGTCGACCCCGCCCGTCCCACTAGTATGGACATGGTTGGTTCATTTTTTGGAAACCTTTTTCGAGTGAGCGGTGCGGTAGCTGTTTAGATGTATTCAGTACACTTCTGATGAATGAATTACATGGTACTGCATGCAATCGTACAATTGCAAGTGCTAATGGCCGAAGAAATATTGAGAGTCCCAACAGTATGAGCAGAACCCACCGGTCAAGATGCTGCAGATTTCGGGGGTACGAGAGGTACACTGCCTCCTGTCTGAAGCTGTGTGCAGTTTTAGGCGACCAAAATGCTACAAGTACAGAGCGTATCCGCGGTCGTCAAAACAGCGATTTCGAGCAGTACACGTCCTCCCTGAATACTGTTATTATAGGCCTCAGTTGTCCTCTGCGAATGAATGGACGCTTTGGACAGTGGGTACTTCAGTTTTCTCTGGTCCAACAAAGACGGAGGGCGATCAACCGTAAGTAAAAGAAGCCACATTCAGCAATGACCTTTTGTTGCATGGAGCACAGCTGGGTATCTCGACCGACGACGGGGCTGTCATCGTCGCATTGGTATGCTTACACTTGTAACTTTTGCCTTTCCTCCGATGAAATGGACCCTCCTAGATATCTACGGAGGACATTTCATCACGACAGCGTGTACGTATCTGCTTCTAACTCACAAGGATATTACATGGTCCCAAGTCGCACGTGTTAATAAAACAGGGTATTATAATACCAACCTTCGCTAACCTGAATACTACAGTAGTACGCACGTGCAGGGGGCGGTAACGACGGGAGCAGCATCTGCAAACACCGTGCTACTACCGCCTGCTCGGTTAGGGTGCTGTACATATTCGGTGCTAAACGTTTTTTTTTCCGGTTTCCAACGCTATGGTATTTGCTGGACCACTCGGCTTTCACCCGGCGCTTATGCCTTAACCCAACGCCCAAGTGATGCCTCGGAGTGTGCGTTGTATCGCAACCGCTACTTGTTCGACCAATTTGCGATTAAAGCCACAAGATAAGCGAAAACCGCTCCAACGCTTTTCATGAAAAAAAATGCTTAATCGTGCATGATCGGTCGTGTTGTTTTGGTGGCAAGCGTATGCTATGTGTGAACCGCTGATGGCCGATTTCGGATGCAACACACGATGGGGGCTACCAGATAACGCTTATACCGCATGAGACCCACATACCTCTTCACCATTAAAGGCGCTCCACGATCGGAACAGTTCCATCGGACCTCGTCCGCGCGTAAAAATGTTTGACCAACACGTCAAGCCCCGTAAGCTCTACACCTTTAATCCCGAGCCTCGCTGTGCCGAGTGTTAGCGGTCGTGCTGTTTAGACAGCGCGGAGAAGGTGTGTGATGCATGCACTAGTGTTCTACGATGGTCCTCTGTTGGTTGGCTTTCGATGCAACAGCCAGCCGAGGCAATTGGATGACGCTAGTACTACTACCGTACATCAGACGTACTATCTTTTTACGAGAACAGACGCTAAACGACAATATAAATCACTTTAACCATAGACATTGTGACAAACCCCTCTGTGGTGGAAACAGAGCATTTCGAGGTGTACGGCCTCTTTCGTGCCAAACGTAAGGAAGGCGCTGTAAGCGTGGTATTTATGAAGTGCTTTAAGTACCATGACCTTAAGGGCACGGCCGGAAGTCCCTCCGACGAAAAATAAATTATTTTTATGAAAATGAAGCTTTGAACTACGTTCAGACTATCGGACTCAATTTTTGTTTAGACGTCGTTATGTTGAATATTTTTGCGACGACAAAACCAAAATACGTTATTTACAAGTTCTTCTCCATCCATACACGCAGCATCACAACGCCGGAGAGACACCGGCTCCTATTGTGGTGAACAGTTCCTGTGACGAAGACTGCGTCCCAGCGCCACGGCAGAACGCCTTTTAATCACCTATTACAGGGGACCATAGTAAACAGGACCTACGGTACACACAAAAACCTACATGTTTACGTATTTTTACGAACAGTATTTGGTCCTGTTTACTATGTTTCTCCGTACTATTTCATACTCTGTGTTGCATGAGGTCATTTTGTTTTTCCCAGCAGGGAAAATTGAGTGCTTACTGAACACGCAGTATTTGAAGCTGCTGCCGAAATCCTGTGGGAATGTTTGATCAGTTCGTATGATTTATTGGCGTGATGAAGGCCAGAATGTAAACACGGCGCAAACCTCCTTCTTTCTGAGCTGTACCGGACTTGTGAGGTGAACAGCACGGGCCGGATATGACCCTTTTGTCTGTCTCCGTAATAACCAGGTGCGACGCTGTCGCTCCTCAATCGCTATCGCCGGGTCTTAAGTTGTGTTGGCAGTACACACCAAGCGTTATTACTAAGACCAAGCACAAAACAAATCCCTGAGTTTCCGAACTCATACACAGGACAACTTTAGACACTTTTTTAAATGGAAGACTTGTTTTTGATATTTGTCGAACCCCCCCTACCTTACCCCTGTCCGATAACCTCCCGCACACGATGCCTACTCAACAAAACGTAGTCGGATGCCGAAAGCGTAGTGGCGTCCATAGTGTTTTGGCTTATATTCCGTTTCGGCATGATTTCGGGTGTTCGACTCTGCTGTTTGACATTCTGTCGATTAGGGGACGACAGACTTAATTGGAAGTGTAAGATCTAGTATTTTACTAGGCGCATATCTAGATGTATATCTATGTGAAAACAGGTTTGAGGGATGCTGCGGTTGGTGAGCACTATGGACGCGTTCTACGATAGAGGTAGCACTTTTTGGCGTTTTTTTTCTGGATGACGGGGCTGCTTAACCCTAAATCGCCGGAATGTCATTTAATTGTTGCAGTATGCTTTTGTGGTATCTAGGTGGGCGACGGGTTTGTGATCGGGTTGCACTTTCGCTTTGCTCAACATCAGTTTTTCGGTGAGATATGAAGCTCCTCAAGTGAGGAGCTTCGGAAACAAAAAGGTTTACCTCTGTCGTAAAATGCGTCCATATTTTGACCGGCTCCTTACTTGACTAGATAAATATTCCCACCCAAACACTTTTATGGAAGAAAAATAGGCTACCCTCAGAAGAGTCCAATAAACTAGGTATACGTTCAAATATATATCCAAACAAGAATTAAGTTCCGACTTGTTTGAGAAACGTTGGCCCGTGGTTGAGAACGTTGTCAAGCCATAGAGTATTTCCGTTGTCAAACCAGCGTCTTCCGGTTGCTTCTATGTCTGTTGTTTACGTCAGCTGCCGTCTGTGTTAGTCACCCTGACGCTCCGCGCTTGGCCTCAACGAGCGCCGCCGGGCCCCCTGGTGGATGTCTAGCGCTTCCGACACTCGCCGGTGCGCCTATCACACCACAGAAGGCAAATACTACGGTAGACGGGGGTAACCGCCTTGTCACTGCAAAGTAATGAACAACTCCCGCGACCGGTGCTTTTGCTAGCTCCCTACTAAGTGGTTACACACCACTTTTTCAAGTGCAGGATAACAACTAAACTCATACCGTTGGTCCTTAGCGTCAACCCCAAGAGCAGGCTAAATGGACATTAAATGTGTGTTGGGTAGGCGCTGTGCCAAATGCCTTTGAACCTTTTGGAAACAGAGCCGTAAACGTGCACCTCCCGACGTTGCCTCAGTCATGATGCCTTCTCCCCGACAGTTTCCTATAAAGACGGTGGTCGTGTCAATGCGCATTGCAGTATAGCCCGAAACTGTCCGCCTTGATGCCCTCGTGCCGACTTCTTCTTGTCGTCGTACAGCTTCATCTACAACTGCGAATCCCTTCGTCGGTATCGTCTACCGTTAGAGAGAGGGTCGTGCGGTTGAACACGTATTTGCAAGTTGAAGTGATGCCTGTCATCATCCATCTCGCGGCGCCGTTTGACTTGCGTGTTGGAGCAAACTTTGCTGCGTACAGCGGTCGTGAGCGCCGCAACTGACGACGCGTTTTTATTTTGTTGTGGCACGCACTGGACTGTTATTTTGCTAGAGAAGCTGAGCCATAATACTGTAGAACCGCGCAGCGACGTGACCACGCATAAGCAAATAAGACACTACCGATACATTCAACACCAACATCGACCGCCAGATGTGCTGACAACGGCAGTACGAGTTCAAGGGTGTGTCCATTGAAGATGTATACTAATAATGTCCGTATATTCGCGGAGGCCAACCCGTCTAACCACGACACGGCCAAGTTTGTTATTACCCCACCGCTCACATACTCTTGCCATCCTTCGCATGAGACAATCTACGTCTACGATGCGTGTCTATCTTCATTTTTATCCCGAGGCATGTTGTATATCTCCAGCAGTAGTGAAAGAGGCACGTCAAAGCCCCGTGTAAATATTCACTACCATCTTAGACCAGGTTTCTGCTCAGTTACAGGGTGTCTTTTATAGACGTCTTGGCATAATTTATTGAAGATACATGACAACGAATATAATCACTCCTATCCCCTTGACATTCGTCTGATTCTTAGTGTATATATTCAGCAGTAGTTAGACGGGGACGCCAAATCTCCATGAAATTATTTTCTACCAGTTAGGCTACCGTCTCAAGTCGTATATTTGGTCAGTGATAGGGTGTCTTTGATAAGAGCCTCTTCATAACATTTGTTGATGATATATAAGCACGAACAAAACCACTCTGATCCCCCTGACGTTGATCTGGTCTTGAGTGTAAGCCCAATACCAGTATAGTCAAGATCATTCCGTTTTATGCACGAAACTTCGTCTTCCAATCCATCTTATTGGAGGTATCTACTGTAGTACCTGTCGTCTATTCATTATAGCCCGACTCTTCAACGCATACGACACACGAGTATAACGTCGGCGGGTTTCCGTGCTGCACCAAAAACACAGTCCTGCGTCGAGTACGCACTGCAAACATGCGGAGAGTTCATCACCAATATCAATAGTGCGATGTAGCTACGCCTGTCTAAGTCCTGTACAGCAGGGGACATGGTAATGTTACTCGGTGGACTGTTTATATGTTGGTAGAACCACGGGTAATATCAAAGTATTGCTCCGAGGCTGTTTTTCGTTATTAGATCGGCGTTACGGAACCGTCGCGTACGCCGAGTCGATTGGACGGTATCGCCTGATGTCAATGCATACCATTCGTTTCATCTCATGGTTTTGTCTACCTTCTTTTACGTGCTTTCCGAACTTATCAAATGTGTCCTACAGTACATCAAACTGTATAGCGTGTTCGTTGGACTTACTTAATACCCACTTTACTTTTGTAATACACACCGGCGCACTTAGTCAGTACATATATTTGACGCTGAAGTGAAAGTTTATAGTGTCGAGTACTTCGCTATTACCCCAGGTCTACTGTTTGCACTGTTTATAATAAGCAACAACCTTGATATATGCACCCTAACAAAATGCACGTTTGCCAAAGATATGCATCTGACGGTAAGTTGCGCTGAATCGATGTTCGACAGGTGTGTGCCACTAGTCGGAGCACATCTTTGCTGGTCAAGGCCTCATACGACGCTCATCCGAGGCTATCATGAGGCGTTGCTCGAATGACACCTGCACGACGCAACCGAGATTCAACGTCGCCGGCCTGAAGACTCCAACCTACTGCAAACGCCATGCAGGAAATGACATGGTGAATGTTCGCCAAAAGCGATGGTCGTACGGCTCATGCACGACAATTCCGGTCTTCAACATCGTCGAGGGCAAGACGCCGGTGTACTGCAAACAACATGCTGAGACCGGCATGGTGGACGTTAATTCCAGGCGTTGTTCACACGGCTCGTGCACCAAGCGACCAAGCTTCAATGTCCCCGGTGGCAAGACGGCAGTGTACTGCCAGAAGCATGAAGATGATGACATGGTAGATGTATGCAGCAAGCGTTGTTCGCACGACTCATGTATCAGTTTGCCGCGGTGGGGTGTACTAACGGATTACTCCGCATCTCTATGCTCTCGCCATAAGAGCGACCTGATGGCCGGCCCGGTTATTGATTAT
>JBBMKB010081132.1:0-12461 GCA_037833945.1 Alaria marginata
GGTTGGGTTGGGTTGGGTTGGGTTGGGTTGGGTTGGGTTGGGTTGGGTTGGGTTGGGTTGGGTTGGGTTGGGGTGGGTTGGGTTGGGTTGGGCCGGGTTGGGTTAGGTTGGGTGGGATTGGGTTGAGTTGGGCTGGGGTGGGGTGAATAAGATATTGCACTATCTCCTAACTCAAAATAGCTTGTACCGCTATCTGTCTTCACGCATACTCGTTCATAAGCTTTTCCTTCGGGATATGCCTATAAAGGAGTGGCGCAAGAATGACATGGAAATCATACAATATCTTGGCAAATAACACCAATCTATGGTTTGTTTTCTGTATAAAATAAAACATCTCACAGTACGCACGAAACACGCCTGACACATCTCGCAATACGCACGGCACACGCGTGACACACGGCACGCAGCACGCCCAAAGCTCGATGGTAATATAACACCAACCTGTCTGTGCACAGATAACCCAGAGATTAGGCGAACCGTGCCGTGTGCGAAGAGATAAGATGAGCAAAAAAACACACAAAAAACACAAAAAAAACACGTACACAACAAACAAAATGAGGCCTCGCAGAGAAACCCCGGGAAATCGCTTTCTCAACTGACAACGAAAATTCGTTTGAACGCACGCCACGCGTGACGCACAGCACGGAGCGCGCCCAAATTTCGATGGGAGTATATCGCCGACCTGTTTCCGCGCACACAGCCGTAATTTCGGCAAACTGTGCCGTGTGCGAAGAGATTTGAGCAAAACGCATCGAACAATCACAAAAATACATATGATACCAGGTACGATATATCAAGGTGGACTGAGCTTTTCTGGCAAACATCAACATATCTCGTGCGTACAGGGTACGGGAAACGCGAGCGTCAGCGGTGAAAGGCAGGTCCACGATCGCACGAAAGCATCTGGAAAGACGAGGGTAAAGATCAACCAGCAACAACACGGGCGGCATGCCCCTGCCCGGCAAGCGGTGAGGTGCTCGTTTGCCTAAAAAAAAAGAGACGAAATGCCCTTTACAACCCCTCCGAAGCCCCGGACGCGCGCAACGAAAACGCGCGCCACACACGGCACGGGAGCGAGCTACCCACATGCTAAGCCGCGACTCCAAGACAAGCGAAGCGAACACGTCACGTGGCTCCAGAGCGAGCGGTGCGAGGCGGCTGCGGGCTCCTGGGAGCAGAGCCCAAACCAACATACAAACTTTGGCGCACGTGTCTTTATAAAATGACGCCAGCAGAACCCGACCGTTGCGTCGCGTGGTGTAGCCCACACGCGAAGCACGGGCAGCAAGCCCCCGCCTGCGGCACGTCCAACATAATAAACACGCACCTCTCAAAGAACTTCCGCCAAGTCCCCGGGCGAGTGTTGGTCGGATCAGGGTCCTCGACGAGTACGGAGTAATCCTGCGGCAAACAGCGAACGACAAGGGGCAAAGATCCGCGGCGCGTCGTCAGCCCGGACGGAGCCGGTGAAAAAGATGGCAGATGCGAGGACAAACTAATCCGGGACACAAAACAAGTGCAGTGTAGTAACCTGAGTCAATGAGCTTCAACATATGTAGAGAATCTGCTAAAGCGTAATATCTGACACAATAACAGCCCCTCGCAGGATCACAACAAACGAACAAAATCAGCTGTGCTGAGACGAGACAAACAGCCGTCACGCGCGGATCACGCGGCTCGAGCGACTTCGCCAGGCCGAAACGACCCGAACGGGAAACGGGTGGGGGAAGACACGAGATGAGGACGGGTTCTACGATAGAGGTAGCACTCTTTGGCTTTTTTGTTTCTGAATGACGGGGCTCCTTCACCCAAAGTCGTCGAAACCTCCTTGTTTTTCAGTCCGAGGTTTTGTACACCTAGGCCACATGGGTTTGTTCAACGGGTTGCGCTTTCAGTTTACTCAGAAATTAGTGGTGGGTGAGGTTCAGGGCGCCCTAAAATGAGGATCCCCAGAAAAAAACGGGCGCACCTCTATCGTAGCATGTGTCTGATGTGGGCTCAATCCAAGCCGAACCCTGACAAATTAATGCCACGCGGGATAAACAACCACCCCGCCCCACTATCAGGAAAACAGTTATAGTTTGATATATATCGTGGCACAGCAGTTGTACCGATGCCTGTTATTTCTGTTGTTGCCACGTCTACGCGTGCACGGTGAAGGAATAGGCTTTCTGCCCGTCCAATATCACAGCGGGTGGGCAACGCGTTGGGCGAGGGATCACAGACAAGAGTCGTCAACAACCGCGTCAGCAACACGGCATCTACTCGATGTCGCGGTATAACGGCCCAGCACGCCAAACGCTGCGCTTGCAGTGGTCTACGCGGCAGCTGCTGACCCCTTTGGGACTCACTCCACCCACGTGTTTGAGAACAAAGAACTTGAAAAGAGTGTGGGGAAAACGACGCAGTAGCAACCGGGTGAAGGACAATCGCCGAGCAAAAAAAAAAAGGCGCAATCAGATAACAAAAACAAAGCAGCAGCATCCGTAAGCCTTGGGAGGCCGTCGTGGCAGAAGAATAAAAAAAGGCGCGGACCGAGCGCTGGCGCTCTTCGCGTCGTGCTTACCGCTGCGGTCTGCTCTGCCAAGTCCAGCTTCTTGGCCCACGCGTTCTGCAGCCTCCCCATGCACAGCAGAATTATGAACAGCGCCACCCTGTGCCAAGAACCCAGACGCAGAAACGGACAGACAGACAGTGGTGGAGCAAAAACGAAGATAATGTTAGAAGAATATAGCCGCGAGGAAGGAAGATCAGGGTGAGGCAAAAGCGGAAACACACGGTCGTTTTCCGAAACATACACAAAAAAAAGGACGCCACAGAGAGAAAAAACTACGTTAATAGAACGCACTCGCGGACCCAACGTCAGCCAGGAGAGGCAATGTCGCGAAAACGCTGATCACGGGCTCAAATCTCCTCGTGTATAACAACACCGCAGAACGGCGGTGAGGTCATTCTTGCAGGCGAATGAATCCCCCAACACCCTACATGATACACTTCTGTGTCGCCTCGACTATAGCACAACGAGTATCATACTTACATCAAAACCAGACGCGCCCGCAAACAGTTTTGCGCTCGTGTAAAAAGCAAGAGAGACAAGGGCTGATGGCCAAATAAATGTACGGCGAGGCTCCCAAGCCAGCGGCGGCCCCTCAAAATAAATTAGACCGTGCCATGCTCGGTGGCGCTAACGGCGCTCCAAAAGAAAACGCACTGAAGACCGAATGCCAATGCCACACTGCGCATGCCACTTGCGCCGCGTACTCACGTAGTGAGAAAGTCGATCAAGCCAGAATTGAGGTCCACCATGCAGGGGCGGTGTTTCCTGGGCACGGCCACAAAAACAAACACGAGTTTCCGTCACATAAGACAGCGCACACAGGAGAGAGGGGGGGTTGAGGCGAAACACGACGGAACGGAGGAGCACGGTGGGGGCTACTGGGTAGGAGGGGGGGTACCATCGTATTTTTCCTCGCTCGCTGTTTCCAGGCGGACCGACCCCCCAACGGCAGAACATCACGCCAGCCGATCCCAAACTAAACTTCAACTGCGTGCTTGCGTGACGGGAAGCGTCTTCCATGTCAGCTCCTGGCACACGTTTGAGAACCGCGAAAAAAAACGTCAGCTAATGCGGCAGAGATCTTGTCGATGTCTTCGCCGCCTTCCTTGCGACCACACGGCCCCCACGCGGTCCAAACGTTTTTTGGTGTCCCCGGCCTCGCGCACAACACGTGACTAGCAGAACCTACCCGTACAGTTCGTTGCAGTTCGCGCTGCGCGCTACAGCAGCAGCAACTCAAGACAGCCGGCTTCTGCCGGTCACATGGCACAAGGCAATCCGCCGTATATCTCTTAACCCTTTTTAAACTGTACAAATTATCTCATACAAATTACAAGTAGTTTGTCCGCAAAAAACGTGTGTGCATTACGAGCACAAGGGCCAAGGCAATCATCCGCATCTCTCGCAAAGCAGCGCAGGAACGTTCACCCCCCTGGCGAGGCCCGCATCACGATAGAAGCACGAAGGCACGCGACAGCACTCACTGCGACCAGGTGGAGCAGAACGCGTCCAAGCAGACCACCTCGCGCACCGTGCACGCAGCCGAACCACTCGTCCTGCGCGCCCAAAAGGGAAGGGGGTACGGGCGACGCCAAGAAAACACAAAAATAAGCGAAATATGCGTGTTTTTCGTGTGGAAGGGACAATCCGCCGTGAAAGAGAGACGCTGCTGTTGAGCGATTCGTCATTTCCCTCGCGTGACCCCTCTCTCCCCCCAAATGTACAACTCTGGACGTAAATGTTAGGAACGTTTTCTAATCATAAGAGTAACCCAACGATTTCTACATTTCCGCCCAGAGTGGTATGTCAGCTTCGTGAAAACAATCCACCCCGCCCAGGGGGGGGGGGTGAGAAGACGTTCGACGCGGAACAGCGTGCACAACAGACGCGACGAGGATCCTAAACACACCATAGCAGTAAAAGGGGAGTGTGGGTGGATGGCAGGTAGGTAGGTGCTGGCGCGGTTTACGTGCACATACACATGCACGCCAACACAAACACGCCTACCGGGCCTACGCTAACCCTTCTACCACCTCAAAACGCACCTAACGCCAACCCTTCTACTACTGCATAACGTACCCAACTCGAATATCAGGTACTAACAGTTTGTCCTCAAAACGCGGATGTAGCCTTCAAGGAGCTAACCATGAATAGCAAGACAAAAAAAAGCACGAAAAGGAGTCATGTTCCGGACAACTAGCCCAGACCGGGGGAAGAAGCTCGAGGCCGCCTGCTGGCTGAGCCAGAAAAAGCGCACCGAGTTAGTACCCGCGCACCCTCCCCTCGAACCCGGACTATTCAAATACAACGATGACTCATATATAGTAAATGGCAAAGAGATTAACAGACGCTTCGCATCAATCCGCTTACTCGACAGGTAATAACGGCTCGAACCCGAACTATTCCGCTCACATCTGCTCGTTGACCTCATCCTGACCGCCAGAGTAGTCGCTGCCGCGGAAGCGAAGAATGGTCCAGGTGTTGGCCAGCCCCGCGAGGAGGAACACTACTCCCATCACGGCGAGGGTCTGGAAGTACAAGCTGCGGTGCGGACGGTGAGCACGCCAAAAAAAATAGTGGACGTTGCGGTAACCCCTTTTACCACTGGAAAGATCATCCCATACTAATCCCAAGTAGTTGTCCCAAAAAAAGTGGCTGCAGCGCTATATACAGGGGTCAGCAGCAACAAAAACTAGGCGAAACGATTGTGTGAACGGGCGTGAGATTTAAGCCCCGAGCGGTACAACAAACCGGCGGTCAGCCTACGTCCACATAAAATTTCGATTCGAACTAAAAAAGCCATCTAAGGAAGAGGAAGGAGGCCACGGGAGTAACACGCCCGGTGTTGTATATTAGGCCTTAACATTTTCTCTACATGTGTTGAAGCTCGTTGGCTCAGGTTGCACCGCATTTATTTGTGTAACGTATCTACCATACCCAATATTTACAATTTACAATAGTTCTTAGTTGGATGTCGACCTCAGTTTTTCCTCCGCCTTCCCTGTGATTGCGACGTACTTCGTCTATCTTCCTTTCCTTGGTAAATAGGACATAATTACTATTTTCAGCTGTTCAGTTGCTACACATCCGAGCACAGCACGCGCAGAGACACAGAGACAGAGACACAGAAAAACAGAGATGATTGAGTACTTAGTCGCGCCCGTACCGCTTCACTACAACGACGACAGCAGCCGCTGCCGCAACAGAAGACAAACTGCGCAATTTTGGCCAAGCGAGGCCTTAACGTAAGGGGGCGATCAATACTCACGCAATTCCCAAGCCGAAGTCTCCGAGCTGGCTGAGGGGCGTTTTCCAGACGTGGTAGAACTGCCCCCCGCCCTCCCCCTGCTCCTGGAGGCGGAATTCTCTTCCACTCCCGTCCGCGGCACGAATGTACCTTTTTTCGTCCCCAAAGAAGGCGATCACAAGAAGCGAACCGACGATCAACACCAACCGACAAGTGGTCAAGGGGCAAACAACACCGCTTTTTGCGAGACAATGCGATTACAAGTATGAGCGCACACACGAGAGCAGCCTGTTCGAGGTGGCAGGGGGGACGTCGCAACGGGTTCAACAGAACGACACCGCTTGTTTCAGGTGGCGGGGGGGGCACCGCAAGGGGCTCAGCAACAGTCCGGTACCGCGCACAGAGTATGTAATGGACGGGCAGATATTACGCTTTTAACCGATTATCTAGGTGTGTTGAAGCTCATTGGCTGAGGTTGTACCGCGTTTGGTTCAGATTGCACAAGGGGGAGATAACAAAACGTATTTTGTCGGTATGGCACTGTCGGTCGCCGCGAACGGTGCTGTGTGCTGTGCGGTCGAAGCACGAAAACGACCCCCCACCTCTGCCTCCAGAAGAAGCGAGGCAGCTCAACGGTAGCCAAACACAACATGCTTGGTGCGGTCGACGGCGAACCGAATAAGCACGGTGCGGACGTCGACGCGTCATACATGCACGAAGGATCAAACGACGGCAGCACACGCTATAAACGCGGCACAACGAAACACAAAACAGTTTTGCGTTGCACCTCGTCCACGGCTCAGCCAGACCTCCCGTAAAAAAAAACATTCCTGCCGCACCTTGGTCTCTTACCCCACCTCGTATATATGATACATGCGTTGCTTTTGTTTTCGAGCGACTCGCTCCCGAGGACAAAACAAATGAACACTGAAAGAGAGGTCAAACGCGCAAGCAGTTCGCCACACCCTTATGCTCAAGAGAGACCACATCCCCGCGCCAAGAAAACGTTTCCGCAGGCCTTCTTCGTGCCTTAGTACTAACTCCGTCCTTGCGGAATACAGCACCGCACGGTACCGCACGGCTAAGTACTTCCCCTACCGTGCGCACGAGCGCCTTCGTCTCACTTGGGCAGCGTAAACTTGGCGTAAAAATCCCACGCAGCTTCCAGCCTTGCGTTCTGTCGTCCGTGCTTGATCATGTACTCCGTCACTGGGTCGAACTTGTACTCTCCCTCACGCTGCGCAAGACGGGGAGGGGGGAGGGGAGGGAGCAAATGAACTAGGGGTCACGCCGCAAAAAAGTAACGTTGCGCGCCGTGGCTGCTGAGAGGACGGTGGCAGTAGGCCATGCCTTTAACGCCTTTAAGGCATGCCTTAAAGACTGCCAGGACGTCCTTCTCTGAAAGAGCAGTCCAGGTGCTCGCCAAACCGGTCCCGTTGCTAACACACCGAACTCAAAGTTTTGACGGGTCGGCCCCAATAGTGCAGGCAAAATCCCCGATTCGGTTCCCTGGTCAAGATTATGCGGTGTAGCTTCGCATTTCAGCCGTACGGGCGTGGATGAACACATATCGTTCACGCCACTTTATCCACCAAAGAGGACCACCACCAAACACGCAGCGACACCGACATCACGGGATTGCCATATACATTACCTATGCGCGTACTCAAGCGCACATGCGCTGGCGTGGGCAACGCACGCACCACGCCTCACCTCTTCCTCGTCACTGTCGACGGCCGAGCTGTCGCTGTCCTCGTTAGAGTCTCCTCGTTCCCGCAAAGGAGCCGCGTCCGCCCCGGGGAGCAACCCTCGCGAGCCATGGCCCCCCTCGCCCCCCCCCAGCACCCCCAGCATCGCGGCCCTAGCCTCCTCTCGGCCGCCCTCCTCCATCTCCCACCCCGCCTTGGTGTCCTCCGCCGTTTCTGCCATGCCGCTCCAAAGCGTGTCTTAAGAGAGTTTCAGCAGCAACAAAAAAACGCGCCGTGGTTTCGTTAATTCGGCGTCGTGAATCGTGCGGAGAATATTGTACGGGTGATCGTGAAACTACTGTACGGTAACTGCGCACGTAAACGTACATGATTTTCGCTGCTGCTACTGCTCCTTTTATATGGTGCAGTGATTCTACTGCTTCTTCTACTGCTGTTTCTGCTGCTTCTACTGATTATGTTGCTGCTTCTACTGCTGCCTCTACTGGTGTCTCTACTGCTGCTTCTACCGCTGCTTTTACCGTTGCTGCTACTGCCGTTGTCACAGATACGCTACAACGATGGCGGCGGCACGGAGGAGACACGCCGCCGTCCCGCAGCACATAGAGGGGATGCCTTCATCGTGCACGAGGGCAGACAGCATCTGCGCAACGACAAGGGATGGAGGCGCCGGGCTGCAGATACCGGCACCAACACAATGCATGCGTGAAACTGGCCCTGCACCGCAATAAAGTCAGCTGAATAACCGGCAGGCTATCACGCACCACTTCCTGGCTTTATCCGTCGCGAAACCGCATGCACAGCGCCCCGGATGGTGTTGACCGCATCGGAATGACTGATCGACTGAAATCGTTAAGCCCCTTCTATATAGAATCCCTCATCACAGCGTTGGTTGTGCGCAAGCAGTCAAAAAAAAAGTATGTGTACGTCGCACTAGTAACGGTAGGGTTTTGCTTGGTACATCGCAGCAATAGCAGTCTTGATATCATACTGCTGCTGTGGACTGCTGTCGAGCAGAACTCCAGAACTTGTAACATTGTAAATTCTCGTGTACCGAACTCGGAACCATTTGCTTGCTTCACTTTTAACGCCCGTCTTCACTGCTGCTGTTATATACCAGGTGTTTAGAAAACATGAAAAATACAAAAATACTGGAAAAATACACTTAAGCTGTGAGATCGAAAATTTGATCAAAACTCATACCACGGGTATATGCAAGCTGCGTGTGATACTTCGATAGCGCGTGTTACGGGGTGTGTATACATACCCTCGTGAAGGATACAGGTCGATGACTCCCCTGCTGATATCAGGGTCAGTAGTACTATGACGTTCAGCCTTGTTCTATGCACGGAAACTATATAACCCGCAATGAGGGGGACAAAAACAGATAGCTGTACAACTCAGGATGTATAAACCTAGTACGGCATTTTTGGGGGGGTATTTTACAGCTGGTATTTCACAGTATAGGCCCGCCAACAAGAAACTGTCCAATAAGAAATGAATGCTCGCTTTTCAAGGGACGCTAAGCAAGCAGGACTACGAACTGGTGTTCACTGGCGAGCACTACACTAAATCCTGTATAAACCTATCCTCAAGGTTGCTCAAGGTTGATGGCAAAATAAGAAACTGAGGCTCACTCGAAATGGGCGTTTCTTATTGGCGGGCCTATACTATATGGTAATAGGGACGCTGTCATCGGTCTCTTTGCCCCCTTGCTCCACGTCACGCGTCGCACCGGTGCTTCTCATGTCCGGTCGCCAGCACGTACCGGTACATAACCGGAACGACAAGCACCGCCGCCGCCGCCGCCGCCGCCGCCGCCGCCGCCGCCGCGGCCGCCACCGCTCCACCCCCACCCCCAAATTTCAGCACTCATGCCATGTTTGCTGTCTGGCACACTTGACCAAACGAAGAAACCCTTACATTGATTGATTCGTCTGCCGCGATTATTCACCCCCCGACGCCTAGCATCCGCCTCTGTCTATCTGTCTATGGGTTGCATGATACAAGCAGTAGATAAAAGCTCTTACGCTATGGGTTGCATGATGCAAGCAGTAGATATAAGCTCTTAGGCGTACAGCAGTAGTATATATTAACTGAGTACCAGGGGTAAGCAGTACCAAGTAGATGCGTACTCGTATGTATACTACGGGACGAGTACTTGGGAATCAGCAGTTTTTAGGTTAGAGCAGTTAGACTATGAGCTACTACTCTAGGTACTTTGTTTTTTGTTTTTTTGAGCGGATTCCCGCGACAACAACAATTCGCTGTTCGAGTACAGCAGTACCGATATACTGCTGTGTGCAAGTGCAAATGCTGGTGAACAGGATACAGGAGTGCGTTGTGTGGTCTGCTGCCAGGAAGCTGGTGCTTGTGCTTGTTTTCCCGAAACTTTACGTACGTACTCGTAACTCGTACTGGTATATACTCGTACGTGGACTTCCATAAATAAATGTGAGAACATCATTTTATAACACATGGTAGCACATAAACATCGAACTAATTACTTGCTCGCATTTCCAAAAAAAAACAAACATTTCATTCGGCCTCGGCCGATGTCTGGTGCTCTGTGCTCCGCGCCTCCACATCAGTTGTCCGTTACCCCGTACACAGCACTTCACCCAGCGGGGCACCTTATATTCGTTGGAAGTTTCGCCAGTACGAAGATACGAGACGACTCTTACAACTCTACGAGTAAACAATCAGAAGAATTTTGAGTTCAAGCTCGTAGCTCGACGTCGTCATGTCGCCGCATAGAGATAGATATTCTTTGTTTGTTTGTTACGTTGTTATGCATTGGTGTTCGAGCTCGCATCGCACGGTCCGAGCTTTGCCCTCAGGGCATAGTCCTATATCAGGGGTAACTATCAAGGAGAGGAGAAGGAGGAAGCGCCTTTGACAGGGTTTCGCTCAAGTCGCTTCAAGATGCTGCTGTGATGAGCTACTGCCTGTATGTACAAGAAAGAGCACAGCAGCAGAAATTCCAATTTCGAATCATGCTGCTTGTAATGAGAACTTGAAAACTCAGGTTGCAGGTAGTGCCTGTTCTGATATCAAGGTTACTCTCGCTATAGAAACATCCATAGATACAGAGGGCACTTCGTATCAACGTTGTTAAGTATGTTCAGAGGCTCACCGGATCCGTGCGTTCTCCTGGCGCTGGCCGATCCCGGTTGATCTCTGGTGCTGCTCGGAAATCAGACACACAATGCATTCCGGTACAAACCGCCTCCGAAACAATCCGGAACTCCCCGCTGAGATTTCAAGTTTTCCTGCTGTGTGTGGCAATGCCAGACCCTTTTCTAACAGCTGCAGGGCACGCTGTGGTGGAGCATGGGCCGCAAGCGTAAAGTGGGATCTGTCCCTTGCCCTCTTCTTCCCTCCTTCTTCGGGCATGCACGCCCCTTAACCCCATCGGCGATGAGAACATCATCAGCAAAAAAAGGTTCCCAGCACACCGATCCATCCCCATCGACGTACAAAAAATCGCGGAAACGAGCGAGGCAGCAGGAGAGGCTTGCAACAGCAACAACAGCAACGGCAAGCACCTCGCTCGCACCTGCCGTCGTCGCCCCTTTAGTCTCTAGCGTAGTACCACCCCCTCTTTATTCTGCAGGACAGCCCGTGCTGTCGCCACGATTGCTACCGAATAACGTAGCTTCGGATCATGATGCCGCCGAGAAGCGCACAACCCAAACCCAGCCAACAACATCAACACCAGCAGAAGAAGCGACTCAACAAGCCACGTCGCCACAAGTACCGCCACTAGCCACTACTCCACGAGGGACGCTACAAGCCAAGCCAAAAGCGACGCCTCAAGCGCCATCACCAGGCATGACACCCAGCGCCGTCCTTGCGCAACTCCTCCCCGCAAACGGGTGGCGGCTGGGATCTTGCTGGGGGTCAAACTGCCATTGTGCAGCATTCCGACCGCCACCATCAGACACAGCAGAAGCAGCGGCGGCAGCGGCGGAGAAAACAACAACAGCTCCCCTGCTGTGCTCTTCTTGTGGGCACCGTTCCGTGGCCCACAAGCTTGTCGACTCGGAAGAGGATCAACATCGGCATCGTCACCAACAACGACAACAACAGGCGCTGTCTTCTCACTATCGATACTCTAGCGGCGGAAGTCATGCAGCAGCAGCAGCAGGGGCAACGGCGCAAGAGACGGGCGTGAGGCTTCGGCGTCTCTTCTCGGCGATCAGGAACGCCAGGGCAGTGGGCCACTGCGACTTGTACGAGGATTCCGAGGGCGTGCGGGGCTGGGGCGCGGGTTGGTTCTTGTCCAGGTGAGAGGACAGCAGTGTTGGATTTGGTTGCGTATGACTGGTGCATATCGATCAGGTAGGCGAAGAGGTGCTCCGTGGTTTTTATTGTGTATTTCTAACAGACATGAGGCACATTGGACGTTGGACAACACGCCGACGACAGCGTATGATAGCTTCGGTATTATCGTGCCTCGTATCATATGTATGCATCGTATGATACATGGTGCGAGTTTCTGCGCATCCTCGCGGGCTTCTGCCGCCTGATACGTAGAGTGGTGGTTACGGCCATGTCGGCGAGATTTAAATCGCGACTTCGGCGACATTTACGATCCATCCCCGAGTTTCCGGCCTGTCTAGGGGTATAATAAGGATTCTTGTATTCTTGTTGATTGCTGCCTTGTTGGGAACGAGACAGGGCGTCATTCGCGCAAGAAGAGCACATACAAATATCCCCACCTTTGCCCAATGCTCCTCCCACGACTGCGGGGACAATTACCGTACACCCCCGGGTTTCTGGCATTTCTAGCGTTGATTTTTCGTGTTGATTGCTGATTTTATTAAAAATATTTCAAATATGTCAGTTCGATCAAATTGATGGTCGATTACCATCTTTGCAAGCTGCGTGATACTCCGGCCGCGCTTTTTTCAGATGTTTTCCTCTTTCAAGGTATAGGTCAATGACT